>JAWPHD010002196.1:0-269715 GCA_037043455.1 Cyrtodaria siliqua
AGAAACATGTTGTGCATTGACGCCGCCAGCTATTAACGTTCTACGTGTTCCTTCATACCGGATGTTGGCGCGCGTGAATGTTATCTCGACCCTAGGGTGATATGGAAATATCTAGCCCCGGTAAAATGACAGATATCCTTGTCCGGTATGGCAAGAATATAAGAATCTTTCATGGGTGTCCGGTGAAGATAGGGAATTCCAACCCGAGGTATACGTGTTTTTATCGGAACCGAGGCTCTGCACAGCATGTCTCTAATATGCAAGATAAAGAATATATCATGGGTATTCGGTTCAGATAGGGAATTCCAACTCTCGGTATGATTGTTTTAATCGGAACCTCGGCCGAGCCTCCGTTCCGATAAACACTTATACCTCGGGTTGGATTTCCCTGTCTTCACCGGATACCCATGAACGATTCTTATCATGTTCAATCTGATGTATACTTATTCCTATGATGAAAACAGAACTTCGTGATCATCAGCAATGACAAATATTTCATCTAGAATGGTAAGCTGGTGTTTTCCCACAGACAAAGTAGAGGTTGGATGTTTCGTGCATGTCTGTCTGGTATCCAGTAGAGCATTTTGCTTTTGTCAATTCTATCTGAATTGCCATCAGTTGTTGCAAGATATCGAACCTAGAGATATGGTAACTTCAACTTAAGATATGTCTTATACCTGACGAATAAGGGAACCAAACCAAATATAGTGTGTTACAGATCTGGTCAGCGTGTTGTGTTAATTAACAAGTCATTGAGAATTATGTCATGGTGTTATCAGCATGATACTGAAATAAATCATAAGCAACACATCTCTATGCTGGAATACGAGACGATCGTAGGTATAGATCATTATAATTGACATCAAATCGGAATGGGGTTTGTGAATCCAATGATAGATTCCGTGGTTCTTCTTAAGTCATTTGAAATGTTTTTTGTTCAGGATTGATGCAGTTTTGTGTACGAAGAAATTAGTTCAGATGCCATATTTATCTGGAGATTGGCCTTTTGCTTTAAACTGAGTGTAATGCACCAGTGGTATTACTGGTATGTTGCATACTTTCTACTGTGATTGATAGTTGATGAATAGTTATGGGACTTGTGGAAGAGCGACACTAATCTTGTTCTGGAGAAATTTATTTATTTGACAAGGTCATACATTGATACTTTCAGGACCTCAATCTGGGAGTTTAGTGATTTTTTTAAGGGAGATTCATGCACAAATCTGGGAGTTTTTTTCGCGGGATATTTTCAGCGCGCGGGCAGTATTTTTAACCAAATTCCATAAACGAATACCTGAAAATACACTTTTAAACAAGTTTCTTCATTGATGTCATGGGAGCCGGATATTATAAACAAGAAATGAGTAAAAACAAACAAAATTAAAAATATTTTATTTGCATGCTTTTTTTTTCATTTTTTTTTTCATTTTCTTTTTATTAATAATTCATTTTTTAATTTAATATTTCAATTTTTAATTTGGTCCAAGAAAAAGTACAAATATGGAACAAAAGCAACCAACACCCTTATTTTTTTTTTCAAGTAAAAACTTAAATCAAACAGAAAAACATCGAACAAAAGCAACGTTCGTCAATCACGGAACTTTATTTGAAGTAAAATCTTTATAAAATTTATTAATTGTTTTAATTAAATCAAACATTCTCACCAAATTCACGCAGACAAAGTCTACTTTCGTTTTCGCTATCCGATAATTTCTGCGTCAAACATTCATTTTCCACTTCTGAATAAATGACACCGGCAATTTGTCGTATCGAACCTGTTTGATTACAGACATCATTAAATACTTCATAAGTGTGCTGCTAATCCTTTGATAAGATCAATTAAGCCAATAAACTGTTTGCAAATAACACTTCCCCCCCCCCCCCCCCCCCCCCCCCCCTTCCTCCCCCCACCACCAGACAATAGAATAGAATAGAAGAGTGCTTACTAAGACCGATTTTAAAAAATCCATTTTAGCAATTTTACGGGAGTTTTTCATACAATTCCGTGGGGCCGGGAGGAGGGTTAGAATTCCGTGAGATTTAATCTCACGCCGTGAGGTATCACATGTATGCAAGGTGACAGGTTGTGTCAAGACACGGGATGTCATTAAATCTACTGGAAAGTGTCTGGTGTAGTTGTAAAGCTTCTCCAAGAACATTGGACATTAAGTTGAATATGTATATACATGTCAAGTTCATTCTCCTTTGTGTCTGTTTTTGATAAAACTGAGTATTATTAGTATAGTGTTTAAATACTAGTATATATTAAGGCAAGACTAATTTACATTCGATGGTGACTGTAGCAACCCTAAATGTAATAAAGCGCCAAAGGTAACAACAACGAAATTACGAACGCCATTTGTAACAAAATGTCGGCAAATGTAACAATTTTCCGCTAAATGTTATAAAATCAGTTTTCGCTAAAAGTTACAAATATGTGCCATATGTAACACAAGTTTAGGTTCCGCTAAAAGTTACAACCACTTTCGCTAAATGTTAACTAATTAAATATCACCTGGTATATTCTTCTTTGTATGTCGTTTAAGAAACCTCGAATCATTTTTAACATAACCATCCAAGTTTCGGGAATACACAATAAAAACAAACTATTTTATAAAAAAAATCTTGTCATTGAGTGAACCATTGTCCTTCTGAAAGGCTGCACAGCCTTTCTGTGCTTTCAGTGCTTTGATTGATTTTGCGTAGTCTGAAAGGTTCCTTACCAAGAAAACATAGAACCAAGATTGATTGAACGTAATATCTGTTCTGTTTGGCGATTTTGTAGAGACAAAGACGTTTACAGGCCAAGTAAATATTATTATATCTCACTGTTAACACTCCATTATATCAAATTCCCAATACCCCAAAGTGAAGCTATACCAGATGGCTCCTTGTTTTGACGTCAGAGTAAGACATTTTGAAATGGCACCCCTCCATGTGGTCGGTATAATAAAATAAATATCGATTGATTGATATTGATTAATTGATTGATTGATTGATTGATTGATTGATTGATTGGTTGGTTGATTGATTGATTGATTGATTGATTGATTGATTGATTGATTGAAAAAAACGATGTAAATATCGTCAGTCCATGCCTTCAAACAATCAAAAATGAAACATACGTTACTGACGCCAGTCGAGTTTTTCTGTTTTCATCGTGTATTAGTCGTATTTCATGTTCAATATGGACGCAAATGTTTGCTATGTTGGTATGCTCGCTATAGAAAGTGTTAAATAAATACTTTAGTGTTTATATCCTGCTGGTCTAAGTTGTCAGATACTTGATTTGAAAAGTGACGCCAAATGTCTGTGAAACATACGTTACGCTACTTCGGTGGATACTGAACATACTAGTCGTCTTAATCAACAACAATGGGGGCATTCAATTCTACAAAGATATGCTTTTTTATAAAATGAACATGGTTGAAACATTTATACGTATCCCGTTTTTGCAATTTCCATGGATCTAGATGAAAAAAATGGGGGGTCACTTTTTAACACGAAACATACGTTACCAAGCTTTGAGTGCAAATATGATATACAAGGCATGGTTAATATTTGTAATATGCATATTAAAATAACAAAAGTGACCCATGCTACCCCATATAAAATGTAATACCAAATAGTAACGTATGTTTCTTTTAAGTTCATTCGTCATTCATGAATCTGAAACACGTATTCCATTTATAAAATATATAAATTTCAATATGTTTATGTTTATAATTTTATTTTGAGACATTTTATTTAATAGATAAAGAAGCTTATATACTAAATAAAATGTAAACTTATCAAGCTTCATTCGATACATGCTCAAATTACTGTGTTAAGCTCAAAATGTCACATTGCGGCGTAATAATTCTGAATACCTTGCTATGTTTAACATCGAATGAAATATTTTTTAACCAAATATATGGATTATTTGTTTGTCAACAAATCGTTAATGAAAGCATTTAAAGTTTTCAACCCGTGTCTGTTCTACATAAAGTAGGGGAATATATACAATTTGTAGTTCTGTGCCATGCCCGTCTGTATTATCACAAATCAAGGAAGTACTCCTCAGACTTCGAAAGAAGTGAATTGCAACATATTGATGAGCCAATATTAGTGGGGTTATGGCTCGATCCCGCTTGCGGATAACTCCACTAAGTTGTCGAAATGGCGGTCTCGTGTACATGTATATTTGTGCGTTGGTCTGTCCGTCCGGTCCTTTGTCCGTCTGTCCCTCGTTCATCAGAATTTCGTGTCCGGTCCATACATTTGACAACTATGGGGATTTTAAATCTAGAGCTATCACGAAACCTGATCAATACCCCCAAAACACCGCTTTGACAGTAACCCAAATATACCAATACAAGGTGTTTAAGTTCAAGGGCCATAACTCTGAAACGGGTGGACCGAGGTGAATGAAAATTGTGTCAGGCACATGTACACTTCATGGTGATCATGTTTGCCTAGTTACATTGTAATCCCTGGAACACTGTGGGAGTAGTTTGCGACACAATGGTTGCATGTACCTATATATGACAGTAAATCAAAATGTCTATACTCAAGGGTCCATAATACTGCAAGACGTGGACCGAGGCGAACGAAAATTGTGTTACGCACATCTACACTTCGAGTTAATCATGACTGCCAAGTTTCATTGCAATCCCTCGAAAACCGAAGAAAGAGTTCGCGCCATAAATTTGTATATATCCCTATTTGAGATCTAAGTTAAAAGGCCCGTAAATCTGCAAGACCTAGACCGAGGTGAAGGAAACTTGTATAACGCACAAGAACACTTCATGATGATCATGGTTGCCAACTTTCATTCGAATCCCTCTAAAACTGTGGAGGTTTAGTACTTCGCGCCACAAGGTTGTTAACACCCCTAAATAACAGTAAATCAAAATATCTAAGTTCAAGGGCCCGTAACTGCGTAAGGCCTGAACTAAGGCAAACAAAAATTAAGTATTTGCAATCCCTCCAAAACTGCGGATGTAGTTTGTACCAGAAGGCTGTATGTACCCCTATATGACAATAAATGGAAATATCCATGTTCAAGGGTCCATAACTGAAAGGCCTAGACCATGGCGAATGAAAATGTCATTGGAATCCCTTTAAAACTGTGGAAGTAGTTCGTGCCACAACGTACTACAGTAGACCATCCACTTGGCGCGATTGACGCGCGTGTATGCTGCGTGACGTTAAAATTGAGCGTTGGGCGTGAATGTGCTGACGCGAGGTAGCATTCTCTTAGTCAACGCTGCTCTATATAATGTGATGTACGGACGCGTTTTTCTACATATTCGCCATTCTCATTTGCTGCTGAAGCTGAGCGTGAACTGAGGCATGAGCGTGAAAATCGGAACCCGATCGATTTTCGCGTCACGCTTCACGTCAGCGTTTCACGTTACGCGAAAGTGGATGGGGTCCTACGATGTTTCTACTTTATCGATTTTTACGAATGGGTATTTTTTAATTTGGTTTAGTTAATTTAGTTCTTCTATGAATGAGGTTTCATAACTAGAGTGTTCACAAGGCTTAATATGTTTCAGCGGCCATAAATCAGGTTAAATTATTCCGATCTCGCTGGTTATCGAACTCGTCCCAGCTTTCATATAGACACTGGGAGAGTTTCGTTTAGATCCGTTTAATGTTAAAGGCCCTAGAGTGTTCACAAGGAGGAAAATTGCTTTTTTTCAGAAAAACAAAGACCAAAACTCCGGTATTACTGGTTTTCGAACTTGTCCGAGCTTTTATTAAAATGAACAATCTGTGCATGTTTAGTAAAGATCAAAATAATGGTGCTAGAGTGTTCACAAGGCTAAATATGGCATTTTTCAGGAAAACAAGGGCCATAACTCCGGTGAAATTATTCCGTTCTCGCTGGTTTTCAAACTTATGCAAGCTTTCAATGATATAAAAACACTGGCAAAGTTTCGTTAAGATCCGTTTAATATTGAACCCTAGAGTGTTCACAAGGCAGAAAATAGCATTTTTTAGAAAAACAAGGGCCATAACTCCGGTTTTCAAACTTGTCCTAGCTTTCATTAATATTAATAATCAATACAAGTTTGGTAAAGATCAAATAATAAATGAAGGTGGTAGAGTGTTCACAAGGCTTAATATGGCATTTTTCAACAAAACAAGGGCCATAACTCCGGTGAAATTATTCCGATCAGACAGGATTTCGAACTTGTCGGAGATTTCATTGATATAAAGACTCTGGCAAAGTTTTGTTAGATCCGATTAATAATGAAGCCCCTAGAGTGTTCATATGGCAAAACTTAACGGACAGACAGACAGGCGGACGACGGACAACAAGCTCTGCTGCCGTTTGGCCAGTAAAGCTAAAAACTTATATGAACACTGTATATTGCTCGCATTTAAGATAATAGGCCCAATAGGGTCTGTGGACGCACTACTGGCTAAAGATAAAGTTTATGTATAAGGGGCCATAACTCTTTCAAATATCATTCAACTGAAGCATGGTGATGATATACGCAACTAGGTTTGATACTGATCATCCCTGACAAGCGGTCTCTAAAGAGCCCATACTCATCAAAAATCTGTAAACTGGAACACGACGATGATATGATGATCAACCCTGTAAAGTTTCGTTGAAAAATAGTTTTTCATCTAAATCAAGGGCATGACTCTGCTGTTATTGTTCTATTACTATCTGGCTGTTTTTTAAAACATGTCCAAGCATTTATTAATCTTTAGCAATGTGAAAAAGATTGGTAAAGATCAGATAAAAAAATAAGTCCGAGGCAAAATGTAGTATTTTTAACGAAATAAAGGGTCATAACTCCCCTAGTACTAGTCCGAACTCGCTGGTTTCGAAGCTGTTCAAGCTTTTATTGACATGAACAATCTGGTAGAGTTTGGTAAAGATCGGATGAAACATAAAGGCCCTATTCATAATTTTGATAATGCATCATCAAAATAAACTGACCAATCAGTGACCAGGAAACCTGAGAGTTCTAACTTCTGGTAGGTGATAAACTCGGTCTTTATCCTTGCTGTTCAACCAAGTTTACAGTTAAATTTAAGGTATGTACAGTGTGACTATTTTAAAACCCTGCATATTTCATGCATGTTTATGTAAATTGATTCAATATATTTACCACTCAAAATGGAATCTTGAAAATTATTATATTTTTTACTCGGTCAATGATTTTTATTTTACTACAGAATTTAAGGATAAAAACCGAGTAATACAAATGTTATCACCTAATGAAAATAAAGTAAAATCTCAACATTTTGGCAATGAAAAAATATGAATTGTCTAAAAGAGGCAACATAGAGCATTTTAACTAATTCAAGGGCCATGACCAGTTACTGTTCCGATCTGACTGCTTTTTTAGCTTCTCTGAGCATTTATCGCTAATAACAATCTTTTCAAGTTTGGTAAAAGTCAGATGAAAAAGAAAAGAAAGCCCTAATATTTAAACAAGGTAAACTATGACATGTTTAACTTATTCAAGGGCCATACCCTTGCTGCTACTGGTCCGATCATACTGGTTTTCGAACTTGTTCGAGCTTGCATTGATATTAACACTCTGGTAAAGTTTGGTAAAGATTAAATGAAAAACGAAGGCCTATTGTCTTAACAAGACAAATGTTATCGAAACATGTAATTTTAAATCGAAAATGAATATAATTTGAAAAGATTATAAAATAATATTATCCCAAAATTTGCAAAGTCAAACATGACCATTCCTTTGCAAAATTACCATATTTCCATGCATTGTCACGTATTGGGGCTATACCTGTAGTAAGAGATTACTTTGCTCTAAATAAGTTATGTTTCTAGTGACCGACATCAACTATTAAAATTAAAATAAATAATAAAATTTAACTAAAACGTCGGAAGTTGTTATTCATGTGTCCGGAATGTGTAGTTATTTGTTTGTTCAAGCGACACATTTATGCTTTTTTTTTAAATTTATATTGTAAACAACTAAATGTGCAATTGCATATATAACATGTGTACCATCGCTCTAATGATTTTGAATGGCTATGGTACAAAACATGCATAGATTTTTTTCTCTCTTGTGCAATTAATACTACACTCTTGGGCGAGAAGCAGTATCAATCGCATATACTCGAAATGTTATTACCAGTCTCTCGATGTTCACGTCAATGCCGAATATTCGCAATGATCTGTGTTGCCGAATATTCGCAATGATCTATGTTGCCGAATATTCGCAATGATCTATGTTCAATGTTCATAAAAATCATTCATACTTATGCGAAAACGAAAACAAATATAACATTCAATTTAAATTTAGAACATGAGCCCTATTTATTTTTAGCTCGACTATTCGAAGAATAAGAGAGCTTATGTAATCACCCCGGGGTCGGCGTCGGCGTCGGCGTCGGCGTTGGCGTCGGCGTCCCACATCAAGGTTTGCGTGTAAGCTGTGTTTACAAGTCTATATCTCTTACATTTCTTATCCTACCACAACCAAATTTGTTCATGGGCTTCCTTGTAGCATTATCTTAAGGGCTGCATAAGCAATTTTGGTTCCTGTAACCCATGGGCTCCCATGGAACCCAAATTATGATAGCCCATAAAATGTGCCCCATTTCACATCAAATTTTGCGTGTAAGCTGTGTTTACAAGTCTATATCTCTTACAATTCTTACCCTAGCACAACCAAATTTGGCCATTAGCTTCCTTATAGCATTATCGTAAGGGCTGCTTAAGTAATTTTGGTTCATGTAACCCCTGGGCTCCCATGGAACCCAAATTCTGATAGCCCTTAAAATATGTCTGTTTCACATCAAATTTTGCGTGTAAGCTGTGTTTACAGGGGTATATCTCTTACATTTTTTGTCCCAGCTGAACTAAATTTTGGAATTGGTTTCCTTATAGTATGTTATAAAGTGTTGGATAAGTAATTTTGTCTTCTGCAAATTCTGGGCTCCCATGGAACCCAAATTGTGATGGCCCATAAAATGTGCAATAAAGGCAGATCTAGGTTTGCATGTAAGCATGTATATATCTATAATTTTGGTTTGGGATTTGTTATAGCATTATGCATCTTATTACTTCGCCCATATTGGGGCATGGGCTCCCTCCTCCCCCCCCCCTCTACCCCCGCCCCCACACCCCTCCACACCTTTTTTTTATTTTTTTTATTTTACCTATTTCTGTGTTGTTTTAGTCAATTCTTACACATATATGTTGCAACCCTCCCTGACCCCACCACTCTACCCCCCCCCCACCCCGCCCCCCCCCCCAACCCCCAACCCCCAAGACTTGAAACTTTTTTATTTTTTATTTCTGTGTTGCTTTTGTCAGTTCTTACACATATATGTTGCAACACTCCCCCTCCTCCCCCACAACCCCCCCCCCGCCTATCACCCCACCCACCACGCCCCACACTTGAATTTTTTTATTTATTTTTTTACATATTTCTTCGTTGTTTTAGTCAATTCTTACACACATATGTTGCCCGCCTCTCATCCCCGCTCCCCCCCCCCCCCCCCACCCAACCCCCACTTGAAAATCTATATATTTTTTTTTTCACATATGTCTGTTGTTTTAGTCATTTCTTACACATATATGTTGCAACCTTCCCCGTCCCTCTGTGTTGTTTAAGTCATTTCTTACACATATATGTTGCAACCTTCCCCGTCCCACCCTGCCTCTCATCCCCAACCCCCAAACTTTTTTTTTTTTTTTTTTTACATATTTCTTTGTTGTTTTAGTCAATTCTTACACATATATTGCCCCCAACCCACTCCCGCCTCTCCCCCCGCTCTCCCCCACACCCCATTGAAACTTTTTTTTTTTTACATATTTCTGTGTTGCTTTTGTCAATTCTTACACATATATGTTGCCCCCTCACCGCCCCACCCTCCCCCCCCCCCCCCACCCCACCATACTAGAATCTTTTTTTTTTTACATATTTCTTTGTTGTTTTTGTCAATTCTTACACATATGTTGCCCCCGCCGCCCAACCGCCCCAACACCCCCGATTTTTTTACATATTTCTTTGTTGTTTTAGTCAATTCTTACACATGTTGCCCTCCCCACCCCACCACGCCTCTACCCCATCCCCACTCAAACTCAATTTTTTTTCTTCATATTTGTGTGTTGTTTTGGTGAATAATTACATAGCTTCTTACACACATATGTTGCCCTCACCACCCCCACTCCCCCCACCATCCACACCCGCCTCTCTCCCACCCCCTCTCCGCACCCCACTCAAAACTTGATTTTTTTTATTATTTTTTTTACATATTTCTGTGTAGTTTTGGTAAATTCTTACACATAGTTATGTTGTGCTCCCAACCCCACCCCACATTGTTGTAGCCTTGTTTTCTGATGGTATGTACTAGCTATAAATTTATTATTCTCCGAAAAATCGAATAGTCGAGCTGCGCTGTTCTCTGACAGCTCTTGTTTATTTAACAGTAGATAACCTCACACAAATGTGAGGTAATATTTAAACCAATTTGGCCGATGCACGAAATCAAAAAGATAAGTTCTCATTTCAAAAACATAATTTTTCCGCCCATTAAGTGAAGTCAAATAGACGTCGTATCACAACAAGTATTTGATTGAGTATTTTTTTTTTAATTCTAGAGTCAGAATGTTACGAAAGGGGTAAGATTGTATTTGCTCAAATTTTACATGAGTAAAGTAATTGAATAATTCTGTAAATGTATGTAGCAAATAAAATTTTATTCTAGTGGAAACGAAACGCATAGAAAATTTACGTCACGTCAAAGCGTAAAATGATAACAAATGTAGGCCACATTGAGTAAAGAAATGTAATTGAATTGAATTGGGATTTTAAGGAGAACCAACACATGAAAAGTTTATATGGCGCCTAAAAGGCATGAACATGCCAGGCTCATCTTCCATGTACATTGAGATTAAATATGGAAAATGGGCCTAGAACCTTCTCACCCTGAACTGCAGAGTTGCTGCAAATTCTATCGTAGAAACTCCATTTACGCTGGAGCCACGTTATATGTTTTTCTGCCACTGCTCTTTTGATGCGAGCGAGATAGCACCTGAAACAATGCAGGGATCATGATGAAGACTTTTAATGAACATGAACAAAAAATGATAAAATGAACATGAATTTGGGGGGATTCTACCCCTCTGCCTACCCCTCCAAAGGGATCTGCAGTGGCCCTATTCTTTGCCCCGTGACCAAACGGGGGCACCTGGGAACCACACGGGGCAAAGAAATGTAAACATTCCTGACACTAATACAACAACGATATGTAACAGGTATCATGAAGTAGTTCAATTGAATTGAATGTTGTTTAACGGCTCATCAACACAGTATAGGTTATTTAGAGCCGCCCCAGAGAGAGTGGAAGGGTACATAGGAATCCGGGAACCTGGCCTACTCTTATTATCGAATAGGTTCCTATGTTTCTTTTACATGCTCGGAGGATAGACCGATACACGGGACCGCCCGGTTTACGACCCCATCCGACGGACGAGGCTAAGGGAAAGCGTCTGCCCAAGAACACACCGACGGAACTCAGTGGCACCACGGAGGATTGAACCCGGGGCCTCGGGTTACAAATCCGCCGCGCTACCGAGTAGTTCAATGTCAGCGTGTTTTTTATAGTAAATTTGCTTAATTGTGGTAACACTATACGTATATGAAATACATTTACATGTGTAAAACCTGTCTGGTTTTGATATGATGCATAAAACAATCAAGTGTATAAAACACAATCACAAAATAATGGCCCAGTTTTTTAAAAGTATTAAATGTTGTACTTCCGAAGCTAAGAAAACGTTTCCTTCGTGTTGAATGTTAACATTTAATTACAATTATTTTTCAAGATGGTTTCATTAAGAAACAATAAACTACTAGTTTAACTTACATTGACCATGGAATACTGTTTAAATATCTTGAAAAACACACTTAACCAAATACAATTTCAAAATTGTTTTTGATTTTTGTTTTTATGAACGATGTCGACATTTACTGAGAGAACGAGGTAAGGTGGTTTTCACACAGTAAGTCAAGTAACTTGAATATAATGGTCCTTTTGGATGAGAGTTATATAAAGATGGTACAGAAAATTACAAATATTTAAACAAAATGTGTTAAAAAATAGAACAATGCATACTTTGTAAACTAACATAATTACAATAAAAGTCTGTTACATCATTGTAATTCCATTTTCATGGTAACTTTGTTAAAAACGATTTAGACAACTTGGCCATTCTGATTCCCATTAAAATATATGATATCTATTTAAACAAAGAATTAAAATAAGAAATTAATGATACAATATTATGAGAGACATAACACAGTATGTTGTACTAACATAACAAAAAGAAAGAGTAATGACCCTAAATCTCTCTAAATAACCGTCTTACTTTTGTCCGTAAGTTCAGAAGGCGATTTGAAAGCGTTTTTTTTAATACAACTTTATTTTAAACTGGTGCCCCTGCGGAAATTCAAATGTTCAATTCATCAAACACGAAACAAATTTGGTAAAGTACATAAGCTTATAATACAAGCTAAGTAGTATAACTCTGATTCCGTACCTTCAGACGTTATTATTTAAGAATTAATGATTATACACAATTCTATATAAAACTTCACCGTCTGGTGAGGCGCGTAAGTGTCACCATTTGAACGTAATAAGTAAGGGATCAAAAGCTTAAAGGGGTTGGTGCACTATTCTGGAACTTCTGTTTACTTAGAAATATGTATAAATTTTAATAAACTTAATTGTTCATGATTAAGTGTCACAAACACCTTTGTCTCCAACTATGCTATTTCGAGCGTTACTTTTTCTGAATTTATGTGGACAAAAAGCGACGCGCGGACAAAAAGCGTCACTTTTTCAAATTTTGTGCGGACAAATAGCGCCATGCGGACAAAAAGCATCATTTTTTCATTTTTTTCTGCGGACAAAAAGCGCCGCGCGGACAAAAAGCGTCATTTTTTCAAATTTTGTGCGGACAAAAAGCGCCGCGCGGACAAAGAGCGTCACTTTTTCAAATTTTGTGCGGACAAAAAGCGCCATGCGGACAAAAGGCATCATTTTTTCATTTTTTTCTGCGGACAAAAAGCGCCACGCGGACAAAAAGCGTCACTTTTTCAAATTTTGTGCGGACAAAAAGCGCCGCGGACAAAAAGCGCCGTGCGGACAAAAAGCACTGTCACACACGTTCGCCCTAAAATAATGCGACTCCTTAAACTTAATTTAAGGTTACTAACATGCATTTTGTGAAGTAATAATTCCAATTCAAATAAAGATAACATATTTAAGGTGTCTGAACGTATCGTATGAAATGATTGGGATTGATATTTTACTGTACATAAACGCAGTGATTTATTCCTCATTTGCATACGTAATAAACTAGTGTATTATGAGAAATAAGTCATGGCTTTATTACACGCCCAGAAGTCATGTTATGTGATAAAACTAGATAAAAGTCGAAAAGGAACTGTAGCACATACAAAACGCAATCCGTTAAAATCACTTTTTCAATAATAATAATAATAATAATAATAATAATAGTAATATAGAGATTATTTAACTGCTGATATTGATTATAGGATAATCCTTCACGAGATGTGAGACGTGTTGTTCTTTCACGAACACGAATGAGATTATACGAGTGAATGAAAAAACAAAACACGACTACCATCAAAGGCTTGACCTACAATCGAACCCAGTAGTTAAATAATTTATTTATTACATTTTAAATCAGTTTATGTATAATTTTAAGCTAAATTAATCGCTTTATTGAACGTTATCGACGGATGACGTCGACGTCAGCAAGATTTTATTGACGTCATAACTCAACGTCACAGTTATTTGTTTTTTGTGTTCGGAGTTAGTTATTCCTATTTAGCGATTATGAATATTCTTTCACTGAGAAATCCCAATCTTTCACCCACATAAATGTAAATTATAAATAAAGTAAATTACAGGAAAAAATAGAAGTAACATATGCGATACCACTCTACCACAAAAGGGGTACTACCGCCTTAGAACGGTCAGTGGAATAAAGGTCAAATCTAGGGTGTACTATACCTTACTCCTACCACATGTTCACACAGTTTAAAGGGGATAGTGTAATTAAAGTAATCCACGCCGGGTTGTATTCTTCAAGGCGACATATGTGTTTATTTACATGTACGTGTTGTGTCGTCTTTGGTAGCGCTATTGGATTAATGCGTACACGTACTATAGAATTAATCAAAATAGTGTACTTAGTTATTATGAGTCACACCGGAGGGAGGAGAGCAATCTTGGTACCCTGCACTTCTCTTACTATGTCTATATTTGGTTCTTTAACGTGCTTAGAGGATATACTCTTTACATGGGTCAACCCGGTTTACGACGGACGAGGCTAGGAGGAGCAACAACAAATTAACTAAACTCGTTTTACACACCTGTAACTAAACGGTGTTATATTATAATTTTATAATAACAGTATTCGAATGTATTTAAATACCAATAAGGATACCACAAGCACACACTAGAGAGAAAAGTAGAACCCTAGTTATTGTTGAATATGTTCATGATAGGTAATGCGAGGTGCAACGCCTCCCATGCCCACTAGCACCAGAATAAGCAGTATCGCGATATTCTGCTTAAAAGACACACAGATTGGGATTGCGTCATGATCCCAGAGGACCAGTAAGAAACAATACTACTGATTTGTAGTCCTGGCGACATTTTACAGCCGCCATCAGCACTAAACATCCAGTCTAGGATACTGCTCAATAACTATTCTTATATCCAATGTCTATCTTGATAGTGTATGTAAGGATAATTATCTTATATGTTGAAGTATCCTAGACTGCATATATGCTCTGATGCACCAGACACACTGTGAACACTTCTAAAGAGAGAAACAGTTGATTTTCCGGCATCCTGATGCAAATGGCTGATAACGTGAAAGTGGAGAGATAATAAATTTGGTATATTTGTTAACTGTATACATTATTCCATTAGCTTTCTACCGAATTTAAGAACTCACCCCTCAACCTTTAGTACTCACCCCTTTCCCTATTTCAATATTTCAAACAAGTCAATATTATAGATTGACAGCGACCGGCCTTGTCAAAAGATTGATGTTTATAAGTTATTAGATTTGTATTTGGATATATGCAAGAGTTCTTCCTTGTAACAATATTGCGCGACTTTAAGAATGCAGTATATATACGTATATAAGTGCGTAATTAATATATAGAGAATAACAAGCAAGGTTTTACGCAAGCGTAAAATAGCTGCCGAGAGACAAGAAGTTAACATAATAATATATCAACTCACGGATGTTAAAACAATATTGAAAACGATAAATGTTATCACAGAGACATAAACACGCCACGACCGTTTTTCCTTACATTCTTTCCGATTTTTATCATCAGTTCTTCCTACCAAGCATTTGAAATCAATGTGGGTGACCTCGCTTCTTTCTGTTCGAATACGTTGACATGCCTTACAGTAGCTATTGTCAACCCTTTTGTGTTTGTGATGTCGTTTGCATTTATTATTACTATTGCCTTCTTGTTTGTCTGTTTGCCTGTTTGTTTCTGTGTTTTGTGGTTGACTGTCCTCCTTGAATGCTACTTTCCCTGTCCGATCTTTTTATATTTCTTTACATATTGATTACGATTACCTTGTAACATCAACACAGAAATACAATTGTTCACGTGTAAGGGATACGTGTGCGTTAGAGTGTGCATTACAGCACATAAAAACTGTTCACTGTTAGCATGTGTAATTATAAGATTGCGTTATCAAACATGTCAAAGTGAAACATGTAAAGGAACTGTTGCTACCTTACCATCAGCAATAATGAAACCAATGAAAATGAAAAAAAAGAAAAAAGAAAAACAAAGGGAAATCAGCAGGCTTGAACCCTACCTTCATGGGCAGTAACACGGCGCCTCGATCAACTGCGCTATTGAGGCTTGTGAATGTTCCGTCGCTAATATGCATATAATATTAATGATTACATGCTACATTTCAGTAGACTGGTTTACGAAAACGTCATTTCAGCAATTGAAATGGTAACCTTTCAACGTTACAAAATATGTGTTTATACCATTCAAGTTTTCCAGACGAGTTCTCCAGCAATTCAAGTTGTAAAGCATGCTTATTGCCACTTACATGAGCCACAGTCTGTTAACCATAGACAGATATTAAAGCGATATAAAAGTCAGCTGAAGAAAACTTTAGCTCGAGGGCTGATATGGGTCGAGGGTCTGATATAGGGTATGATATGAAAATAAACGTTTCTTATTCCATTTATCATATACTTCAGCATTACTTTGTTGAACTTTAAACTTCAGCTAACTTACTACGCTGTTTTCCAGGGAGAAAACAATAATATTATTAATAAATGTAATCCCATTCTGATGTGTTCACGTCTGTCGCGTAAGTGGAGGTCTACACGACACTATTCTTTTCCGAAATTCGATTTAAAATGTATGCCATTGAATTTGAAATTGTCTAATGCAGAAAATGAATGGTCACAAGTGGTTCATATTTCATCCACGGATGGTTCTATATCATTGAGTTTATCATAAAACAAATAAACTCTCTTTATGATCCGTGTATTATGCCTTATGCCAGCGGCCATCTTTGTTTACATAGAGGTATACAATAAACATGTGTAGCGACTACTCCTCTGAAACTATTCATGGAACTTCACAGGAATGTTGCTCTTGATATCTAGTTCAGGTCGGCCGGAAATTGCTGATTGAAGATGGCCACCACGGCTAAAACATATCTTTATTAAACATTTTTTATACATGTTGTAGCGACTACTTCTTGAAAACTATAAGTGATATTGATATGGGACTTTTTCTAAAATGACCAGCATGACATGATATTCAGGGCTTTTTCCAGGTATTTTTCGGAAAAAGGACTCTTGTAAATTTGGGAAATTTCTATCGTAGAAACGACCAAATTGGGAATACTTTTCATCGATAAAAATGGCCAATTGATATTTGTTTACGTAAACATTTTGTAAGTTATGATGAGGTAAAAGCCTAAAAGGTATTATTATGAACACTATTTCATCAATAACATACCACTGACATTGATAGTGTGTAACATAAGGGATGTATCAGTACAACATAAATGTAAACCATTTTTTTATCTTAGGAATTATTTTTCAATAATTCGGAAAATAATACACTATTTTGCATTGAGAAATGGTCCGTTTTTCGGTCCCGTGGGACATCTAGAAAAAGCCCTGATATTGGTCCTTGTTGAAAATTATTTTGATTCGACATTAAACATGGCTGCCGCGGCCATCTTTGTTTATATAGTAAAAAGTTGTATTGACTACTCCTCTGAAACTTCTTGACAGATGTTCATGACACTTTACAGGAATGCTGATCAAGCTATCAAAAACCTATCAGTAGAGATTCAAGACCTCTTGTTTAAAGAAGTTACCTTCATGGCGAGCGGACGAGTGGAATTTTCGTGCCCTGACCATGCTGACAGCTAAATAAACTGGACTTCAATGCAACGTTTTAAAATATTTGACGTTCAATAAAAAAACTGAATATTGCTGCATATGATGCTTGCCTAAAAGAAAAAAACATAATTTTGATTCTTGTATTTTAAAGGGACATGCAGCAATCCTGTTTTTTTTTAATTATCGATGTCCCATTAGCATGTTTTTCTGCATATCTTGCATTTGTTTAGCCATATGAATTATATTAAAATATAATATAAATATATTAGTATTATTTTAATATTTAACCAATTGTTTTTGCATTTTACTAACTGTTGATCATATTGCACCAATAATATATTTAAACATATGGATGTAGAATAAGAAGAACAAGTACACCCAACATTTTATTTATTTAATAGTTACGAGCAGATTTACAGTCAAAATGATACTGGGTTTAAAGTCAAAATGATACTGGATTAATAAATCGAGACATTAAAACTTGAATGCTTGATACAAACTTAAAGGTTGCCATGTGTCCCTTTAACATGTACTAGATTTGTGTAATTCCAGCGCTCGGAACGCTTGGCAATGAATTATTCACTTTGAACTTAAGAAACAACCACCTTAGAAATAAAACACCACTTAACGTATCAATTATGGGTACGTTCTTCTGTCCGTCCGTCTGTCTGTCCGTCCATTAACTTTTAATAAAGGCCCATAACTCTCTGATTTATATTTTTTAATTATTTCCCTTTGTAAAAGGTTTAATCTGGAATTTATCTTTCAAAATATAAGAATTATAACAATGAAACTTTGTACATGTCTTCAATTTGATCCCATGAAAGTCCTCAGCAGGGCTCGACGTTAACTTTACGGACAGCTTGCCCATGCGGTAAGTTAACTCTGAAATTTACTTGCCCATGCCAGTTTGCTGGTTCCCGAATTATTTAGACCCGAAGCTTTTATTTTATAAGCATATACTGTTTGAGGCTTCACGAGTATTAGACCACTTAATGATATAACTCTCACAGCACCTATAGATAATTCTAAAAGCTGGTCTAATACTTACAATGTAACAACAATAATATACTCAGTTGCAAACGAAACTGGACACTTTGACATTTTTACTTTACGAGTACATTCTATCCTCTTTATCAAGTGACAGTCCCTTAATGATTCGACCTATTGAAAAACAAATGACAAGATGATATTAGCAATGGAATGTCAAAACAACGTTGGTACCAAACATGGCATATTTATTTTGGAATTTGTCAATTTAGTTCTAAACAATTAAATCTAAACAAAACTCAGTGTCCATTATCTTTTGCAACTGAGTATAGTATCGGAAACCTGCAATGAGCGATGGGTTACTTTTATATTTTGTCATATGCTATGGTCCATGTCCCTCAGTTTTGAATTTGCTCGACGGGATTGAGAATGTGAGACTGTACCTGTCCTTAGCTAAGTGTTACCTGTCGTGCTCAGAATAATACGTTTTGAACGATTTCTCTTCGAAAATGATTACCCTGGTACATAACCTTGCCTTTTAAAAGTGATTGTGGATAATAACTTTCAAAATATTACTGTCTACAACAATGAATCGACTTGAGTATATGCCCCGCTAGGCTGTGCTCTTGTTATACGAAGTCAAACTGAGTAACCTTTTTCGATATTATCGCAGAAACGTCTGGACAGAATTCAATGAACTTCATACATGTATTCGCTTTAAATAGATAACATGCCAAGCTTGTTAATAAGTAACTTAACTCTGCAAACTGTTTTGAAAAAGTCATGCCCCTTTTTATACTCCCGTAGGGACATATTATGTTGTTTACGTTGTACGTCCGTCTGTCCGATAATTTTTACCTGACAACTGATTGTGACTAATAACTTTCATTTAGTAAAACGTCTACAACAATGGAAGCTGGTACACATCATGATCAACTCTCTCATTTGTTTAAATTATTTCCCTTCGAAAATGGTTTAACCTGGTAGGTGTGGCTAAGAACCTTCAAAGTATTACATGTAGGTGTACAACAATGAAACTGTGTACACATCTTCAGCTTGAGCTTGTTCTAATGAATATATATGAAAAATGCCCATAACTTTCTGATTTATGCTTTAATTAATTATTTCCCTTTGAAAAAGATTTAACCTGGAACTTAACCTTGCCAACGTCGGGCGTATATATCTCGCTAGGCGGTGCTCTTGTTTATGCTTTTTATTTGCCAATTCAATTTTCTTACGCCTAAGACTAACCTGCGAAAACTTTGTGCGAGCCTGGATTGTACATGTTCACCAACTCTGGATAAGGAAAAAAAATATGTATGGAGCTTGGGAGTTTCCTTTTTGTTCAGGGAATTTTTAAAAGTGCAACAGGCTTATCTTTGACAATCACAGATTTATATTTTTCCAAATTTAAAGATGAACGACCACCCTTTTTGTAGTACATTTGTATTACTAATTAACATATTTAACTCTTAAACATCATATGAATATTTCTTGATAGTCCCGGAGAGAAACATACATTTAAAACCGCTACTAAGTTGTATGTAAACATAAGTATCAAATACTACTTTTACCACTGCGTGACTGCACGTAGAAATGAGGTAATTGCCAGATAATTGATAAATACAGTTACCTGTGGATTAATTAACCTGTTCAAAGTGTTCTACGTCCTCAAATAAAATCTTATTCTCGCCTTTCACAGATATTGCAATGTGTGGATTATAAATATAAAATTATATTGTTGTGTATTGATTTCGATTTAAAAAAACATAAATATGAAACAAAAAATGGCTGGAGAACTTTAATAATTGAATTTTAACCCACAATGGCTTGCATCTAGAAATAACATGCTGTTGAGTTTAAATTTCAAACCACAATGAACAAAGTGTGTGTGTATTTGACAACAATACTATTAACGACTATGACAAATTAGTTTGACTTTAAATTACCTTTCCCAGCCTCCGAAGAATGGCAATGATATACATATGGATTTTTTAAGATGACATGTAAGCCGATGCTCACATATAACTAGCAGTCCTTTCTGTTTGGTTTCAGACCTAGACTATTTTGACCCCAAATTCAACTTGTTTTTCTTACAGCTTATAGGGTGGGCATCCAATGGGTGAGGACGCCGTTATGGAGAAGATTTTTGTAACGTTTTTGGTTATTTTTAGCAATGGTGGCCATCTTAAATATCGGATAAAAAAACTCGCCAATGCTCAAGCCGCTAGTCGAAATTTGCCTATTAAGTTTCATGAGAGTTGGTGTTATTGTTTCAAAGTTATAGCCTAGAATGCGTATTTCCATATAAGGTCATAGCGACCTGGTCATAGCGACCTGGAGCTTTGACCTACTGACCCCCAAAAAACTTAAGGGTTCATCCTCTTACCTAGAGCAATGTACAGTTCATGGGTGTGGGTGTTACAGTTTCAGAGTTACTGTATGGAATGAGTAAATGTTTACGGACGGTCAAATCTATTACAAGTAGACAATAATGAAATCAGTAATATTTTACGTTTTTAGTTGGCCAAAGATTGGACCTAAACCAACATTATTTTTACTAGGCTCTGTTAGTAAAATATCAGTAAAGAGTAGATTGCTGGACATATATGTCATAATGAGACATCATGCAATGCATAAGAACCAGCTAATGCATCATATAAGTGACATGAAGACTTCCATATCTATACTGGATCTGAACACTTTAAGGCGGGGCGGGAATTTGCAGTTATAAGCCATTTTTTGCGTGATCTCGTTCTGTTATGAAATTATAAGCTTGTTTGACAAATGATTCATCTTTGTAAAAATCATTGATCAGGTGAGCGATTCATTGTCATTTTGATCCTTGTATTTAGAACATGGAAGTTTTATTGTTCACTTGAGTTCCATTACATTTGTAGAGTCAGTAGAGTGATACAGGCTCTCTTGGGTCTCTTGTTTTATTAATTAATTATTGTGAAATACACAACATTTGCAAACAATACAAAATATATACATTCACTTGATACTAACAATAGGGTCTAATTTAAAATCAACTTCACATTTTGGTAGTCAGACCTCTGGCATACTTCAATAGAAAAAGGCCGGTCATGGTCTGAAAATACACTGACGATATTTAGTATACCCCCGCCAGACGGAGTTCAGGGAGGTATACTGGTTTCACCCTGTTCGTCACTCCGGACGTTCGTCCATCTGTCTGTCTGTAGACGCAACGTTGTCTGCTCCATAACTCATCTTGCCCTGAAGCAAATATCATGAAACTTCATAGGTAAACCGCCTGTGGTAAGAGGATGACCCCTATTGATTTTGAGGTCAGTAGGTCAAACGTCAAGGTTACCGGGATCCAATAACGAAAAACATTGTCCTCATCATAATTCCCCTTTCCCCTGAAGCAAATTTTATGAAACTTCACAGATACAATGCCTGTGGAAAGACGACGGTTTCTTTTGATTTTGAAGTCAGTAGGTCAAGGTCAATATCACTGGCACCGATAATGAACGTAATGAACGTTTTCCGCTCCATAACTCCTTTCTCTCTGAAGCAAATCTCAAGAAACTTCATATGAAAACAGCATGTGGTGCGAGGGCAACCCTGTTGATTATGAGGTCAGTAGGTGACGGACAAGGTCACCGGCACCAGATAATCAAAACTATAGTCCACTCCATAATTACTATTTCCATCAAGCAAATCTCATGAAACTTTACCGGTACACTGCCTGTGGTAAGAGAACAAATTCTATTAATTTTGAGGTCAATAGGTCAAAGGTCAAGGTTACCAGCATCTTATAAGAAAAAAACATGTCCGCTCCATAACTCCTCTTTAACTAAAGGAAATCTCATGAAACTTCAAAGCTGAACTGCCTGTAATGAGATGATGACCCAATTGATTTTGAGGTCAGTAGGTTAATGGTCAAGGTCAAAGCATCCAATAATGCAAAACATTTTCAACTCCATAACTCCTCTCTCCGTGAAGTAAATCTCATGAAACTTCACAGGTGAACTGCCTATGGTAAGAGGAGGATCCCTGTTGTTTTTGATGTCAGTAGGTCAAATGTCAAGGTTACCGGGACCCAATAATGCAAAACCTTATCTGCTCCATAACTCCTTTCCCCTGAAGCAAATCTCATGAAACGCCAAGGTTCAACTGCCTGTGGTGAGAGAACAACCATTTATATTTTGCGCTCAGTAGGTCAAAGGTCAAGGTCACCAGCATCTGATAAGAAAAAACATGTCCGCTCCGGAACTCCGCTTTCCATGAATGACATCTCATGAAACTTCGCAGGTGAACTGCATGTGGTGAGAGGATACTCTCCGTTGATTTTGACGTCAGTAGGTCAAATGTCAAGGTCACCGGGACTCAATAACGTAAAACCTTGTCTGCTTAATAACTCGTTTTCCCCTAATACAAATCTCATGAAACGTCAAGGTTCAACCACCTGAGGGGAGAGGACAAACCTTGTTGATTTTTATGTCAATAGGTTAAAGGTCAAGGTTACTGGCATCCGATAATCAAAAACATTGTCTGCATCATAACTCCTGTCTCCTTGAAAAAATATCATGAAACCTTATATGTTAACTGCTTGTCGTCCTCTATGGATTTTGAGGTCAGTAGGTCAAAGGTCAAGGTCACAGGGACCCGATTATGAAAAACATTGTCCGCTCCATAACTTCTCTACCTCTGAAGCAAATCTCATGAACATTCATAGGTAAACTGCCTATCGTATGGGGATGACCCCTCTTGAAGGTTAAAGGCCAAGGTGACCGGGACCCAATAACGTAAAACATTGTCCGCCCTATGACCCCTGTCCCCTTAAAGCATTTCTCGTGAAAGTTTATAGTTGAACTACCTGTGGTGAGAGGACAGCCATTTTCATTTCCGAGGTCAATAGGTCAAAGTTGAAAGTCACCAGCATCTGATAATGAAAAACCTTGTCAGTACCATACCTCCTCTCAACCTAAAGCAAATCTCATGAAACTTCAAAGGTGAACTGCCTATGCAAGCAAGCGGTTGAACCCTATTGATTTTGAGTCAGTAGGTCAAAGGTCAAGGTCACAGGGACCCAATAATTTAAAACATTGTCGCTCCATAACTCCTTTTCCTCTAATGCAAATCTCACGAAACTTCAAGGTTCTACTGCCTGTGGTGAGAGTACAAGCCCTGTTTATTTTGATGTCAGTAGGGCAAAGGTCAAGGTCACCGGCACTCGAAAATCAAAAACATTATCTGTACCATGACTCCTGTCTCCTTGAAAAAAATATCATGAAACTTTACAGGTTAACTGCATATTGTAATAAGACGACCTCCTTTAATTTTGAGATCAGTAGGTTAAAGTTCAAGGTCACCTGGACCCGATAATGAAAAACAGTGTCCGCTCCATGACTCCTCTCCCCCTGTAGCAAATCTCATGAAACTTCACAGGTAAACTGCCTATTGGAAGTGGATGGCCCATTTTGATTTTAATTTCAGTTGATCAAAGGTCAAGGTCACCGGGTCCCAATAATGAAAAACATTGTCCTCACTATAAAGCAAATCTCATAAAGCTGAACAGTTGATCAGCCTGTGGTAAGAGGATAAACTCTGTTAATTTTGAGGTCAGTTGGTCAAAGGTCAAGATCACCGGGACCCGATAATGAAAACCTTGTCCACTCCATAACTCCTCTTCCTCAGAAGCAATTTCATGAAACTTCATAGGTGAACTTCCTTTGGTGAGACGACCACTCTTGATGTTGAGGTCAGTAGGTCAAAGGCCAAGTTCACCAGCATCTGATAATGAAATACTTTGTCCGCTCCATAACTCCTCTTCCACTGAAGCAAATCTCATGAAACTTCATAGGTGAACTTCATGTGGTGAGAGGTCGACCCTATTGAGGTCAAGGGTCAGGTCACCGGCGGATTGATAATGAAAAACATTGTTTGCTCCATAACTCCTTTTTACGAAAAGCAAATCTTATGAAACTTCATAGGTGACTATGCCTGTGAGGAGATTTTAACCTCTATTGATTTTGAGGTCAGTATGTTAAAGGTGAAGGTCACCGGGATCCGATAATTAAAACCCTTGTCCGCTCCATAATTCCGCTCTCCCTGAAGCAAATCTCATGCAATTTAATAGGTGGTCTGCCTGTGATGAAAAAATGGCCCCTTTTGGTTTCGAGTTCTGTAGGTCAAAGGTCAAGGCTACAATTACCTGATCATGACAATCCCATTCCACTCAATCTTTACGCAAACGGTAGGGTGGCGGGGAATAGTAGCGGGGGTATAATTGTCGCCCTTACAAGGCGACAGTTCCAGTTGTTTTTGCACTTATTGTGTCGCCTGCGTAGCATGACAGACACTTACGGATCACTTTATCTGTCATTGTCAGTCACCGTACACTGTCATCCGTCATCCGACAAACTTTAATCTGCAACAACTTAACCATGGCCATAACGTCAAAAGCATTTGACCTAACTTCATGAAACTTTTATTGTATACATATGTCCAATAATTCCGTCTTTATTCGGCAGAGGTAACACACGTATTCTGTGGAACATCCTTGTAGTTTATCATTACCAACCTCCCAGGTCTCGTTATTGTTGGTACTATAACAACGGGAATACAATTTAAATATAAGAATTGATTTTGCAATTGTCTACGTTTATGCAGTTTTGAACGTTCCTAGCGAATTTCAAATGTTCATAAGGCCAAATAAAAGTATATGTCCCGACTGTCCCTGTTTTTAAGGGTCAACCCTAAACATTTAATAAAAAGAATTTAAAAA
Organism: Cyrtodaria siliqua; assembly: GCA_037043455.1. Lineage (NCBI taxonomy): Eukaryota > Metazoa > Mollusca > Bivalvia > Adapedonta > Hiatellidae > Cyrtodaria > Cyrtodaria siliqua. Next base: position 25,185 of record JAWPHD010002196.1, read on the forward strand.
AATGAAACTATTCATGTTAAATTCTATCTTTTTTGTACCTGTTATCAAGAAATATATATTTTATGTACTTTAGTAGGTTTTAAAGGGAGTATATCGGGCTGTGTGGTTAATTTTATTTAAAAGAAAAACAACTATTAAATTACCAATTTAAAACGTAAAATGATTCAAAGATTTATATGGGACATTAACAGATTCCTATAACAAAGCGCAATAATTAATAATTATAAATTACAATACGTCGTGTCAGTGCCACTGAAACCCCACAGTTATAAATAACCGTCGCGCGGAGCAAATAATCGATATCTACACATGACGCTTAAAATAACTATCCCTGGCGCAGAATTATAGTTAGAAAATACCTTCTTCTGGTTGTTTATTTTATATGATTAGTGCTATTTCGTTTGGTGGTTTAAGGCTCATATAGTTAAGTTTAATCAATTAAATACATAACTAATGTATTTAAACAATTATAAAACGAATACCAATCCTGATGTACTCCCTTTAAGAGTATTGTATGAAAAATAAAACGCAAATATAAAACAAAATCTTTTTAGAAAATAAAATATTTTCCTCACATACCTACCATACTTTAGCAAGTAATAGGAACCACACAATGTGTGTAAATCAATTCTTAAAGGTTTTTAATAAAAATACCTTTATTTTTCTTCTTTTTTTATCATGTTTATGGTGATTTATTATTCCGTCTTTTCCCCTCAAATTCTGTCATCTTTTCTCAAGGCTGTGTAAGGCAGTAAAAGACATATATCACTCTATTACCACTAAGTTGTGTGTTTTATTCTGCTATATCCCTACAATTAATAAGATTATATGCAAATGCGTTTGAATAAAAAAGTGGTTTGATATGAATATTGCGATTAAATTTCAAGTATTTTTCATGTTCTTATATAGTAAGCAATTCAAAGTTGTCAAAAAATGGAAAGTGTGTCATATGCTTAAACTGCAAGCTATCTCAAAACCACTATTTGTAATGGTGAACTATGTTAAGAATAGGCAGTTATAACTATGCACTGAATCTTAACAAAATCTATTCATAGGGGACAATAAAGAAAATATATTTTGACTAATATCATTCATAGATTTTGACAATTGATCGCTAGGTACTAAACTTTTATGTTTGTGTTTTTGTCTCCTTGTAGGCAAAAAGGACACTGACACGGGAGTTCGAAGTTTGTGTACAAAGAGGTCATAGATTTGTATAGGAGAACGGTGTTTTTCATTCGATGTTCACCAAATTATTAAGACAATTTTTATCAATATCAATGAGATAAAAGCATATATATTTTAAAAAACATGTTGGATTACATACACCTTAAAACCAGTAGAGCGGTACAGGCTCTCATGGCACCTTCGTTTCAAACTCTATCCTGTAAGTTGCCTATACATCTGTGAAGAAGCTATCCAGATGGCTTGCGGAATGTCGGTGGTTCTACCGAGGTGCCTGACCGTAAGAAAATTGCCCGGAGGGGCACATGGGGTCTTCCTCCACCAATAGAAAGAGTTGCCATATGACTTTAGCTGTTGGTGCGTTTATAAAAAACAATTCAATTCAATTCAAATTTCTACATCCATATTTCAAATAATTATTTGAACAATTGAAAGCAAAGTCTGTTTGCAAATATAAATTACTAGATGTTGATTACCTTAAAACCTGTGAGATTACGGAACACAAATTGGAAAATCCAATATTTTATATGTTTATCTAATTTTTATATGAAAGCAGGTTTAAATTTGAAAACGATACTTCATTAATAAATTGAGATGCTAATTATAATTGATAAATACTTCAAGATTGTCATGTCTCTTTAAAGGGGGTACATCACGATGTTTCTAGAAACATCTTAAATTATAAAAATGTTCCAGTTCATGATAAAACACTAATACCAATCAAAATAAAATGTTAGAACCATTTTGTTAATGTCTAAACTTTGAAAACACCATATAGCTAGGACGGAATCGGACGTAAAATTCTAAAATCAACCCTGGTGCGTAACCTAGGATAGCGCGTATTACTGGGCTGAAATAATTTCTTTGCAAATAATGGATTATTTGAAGGCTCATTCATTATGTTTAGGGCATTTAGAATAGAAAGTATTAATATTTGTCATTTTTTAAGTTTGACACCTGGTCCCCATGAAAGTCCGGATGTACTCCCTGTAACATACTTCGACAGGGAATATAAATTCACTGTATTGTTGATTATGTTAAACACATGCAATAGTAAACTACTAAAAAAATTGAAAACGCTATATTTTATTACATTTTATTTAATTACATACTTTAACATCAGAATAATACTGGAATAATACAATGAATGGAGGTGCTAATTGTAATGCTTGATTAAGTTTAATATTATTATGAGGAAAGTACTAGTATTAAAGATGACATGATTACATAATTTTGATATGTTCAACAAACAGAACATTTCTGAATTTAAATGATGATTATACATACTATCTTCCAATTGTCAAATACAAGTGCAATAGTATTATTCACTCAGTTCATACATTTACCTGAGAGACAGAACTTTAATAATTATGCTTTTTTAGTGTAATTAATAGACCTAAATCTTCTGTAAGACATACTTTACTGTTTGATCAGACAGGATATGATACTGTCGATCGATCGAACGAAATGTTTTTCTTTAACCTCACCCTATGGCACTGGGCCTTTTGGCGAGCTTTTCAGTAGAAGGTTAATAATGCAGGAGAGTCCGGGAGTAGAAGCCGACATCCCTCGTCCAAAGTGGTTTAGTGTAGATCTGCAGTAGTAGAGTTGAAGAGCGAAAAATTCCAACGCAGATAGTCTGTGGATGATTAAGTTTTCTCGAATAAGATTGAAGTTGCTGTTGAAGATTGTGGCCAATCGGATTGCCTGCATAATTGTGACTAGGTCAACTCGATTGCCGGCTCGAAATCGTCTTATCCAATCAGGAGACAGGAGCTTAGAGGGGCCAAATGTATCCTAAGTAGGTCAATCTTGCTGCACGTGCTGCCCACGAATATGTTTGCAATGGCTCCTCCGGTATCCATACCGCCATAAAATGGTAATTCTAAAACCCTCATGTTCCCGTACATCATACGACAGGTGTACATCTCGCAGGGTTATTCCAGCGTTCGTTGCCCGTGGTGGTGCCATAGGTTCCCATTGTCACTTGCGGGAGCTTGCAGTGACAAGTAGTACCTCGGCGTCGGTAGTTTTCAATAGAAGTAATAATCGCCCATCTTTTGGACCACGTTAAAAAAAACATCGTCGGTTAAAAACATATGTACATATGTGACATTTAGTAGCTCCCCACAGGTTAGGGGAGATTCCAGACATCGGCACGGTGGCACACTTCCTTTGTGGATTGATTGGATTAATTGTTTTATGGTTCTCTAAAAAAGACTATTTAAGTGGTTCATGTAATACTTAGTTAATGACTTATCCTGCACTGTTTTGACTGCCAGCAATTTATAAATTTATTATATCTGGTTAGACTTACATTTGGGAATGATAAAAGCCAGTTAAGTATCATTTAAACCACATTTAATAATATAATTTCCAGAAACGTTTAATAGTTTTGGTGAATTTAATTTAATTGTCATAATATTGAATTGAGGTTCCGGTAATATATTTGTTTTAAGTGTTCATATGTTAAAGAGACACAAGGCAATCTTGATTTTTTAAAGGCTAAAAGCATCCCAATATTTCTTCTACATAACTTGCATTTTTGCAAATTGTTAATTAATATTTGAATTATTCAAATCAAATTGTTTTGGCCTTCTAACTAATTGTTGATTATATTACAACAATAATATATTTAAAGCTAACAGAGGTGTCCGCAATATGCCAATGTCTCCGCGGAAATATTGGACCACACGTAAGTGTCGAATATGTCCGCATCAAGCTAATATGTCCGCCGCAAATTTAGGGGGCGTCGCATACACTTTTATTTTATATTGATCTGTAAATGTCGAAAGTGGAGTGGAGCGCTGTGGTCAAATGGTAGAGCGTTGGACCCATGATCGAAAAGTCGTGTGTTCGATCCCCGCCATTACCATGTGTGTTGTGTCCCTGAGCAAGACACCTTATCTGCATTTGCTTAGTACTGGTTCTACCCAGGAAGACATCGAGAGTGATTCAAATAAGTTCATAGAGCTTTCGTTACAATCGATGTAAAATAAATAAGTTTAAACTAAATGTCGAAAGGTAGATTAGAGAGGTGACTTTGCTTACTAGTTTGTTATGGATAAAAACAATTGACGAAATAAAATAGACTTGTAACAGGGTGCTGACATTTCATTTGTACGCGCACACTTGTAAACCATTTAATTGAAAATAACACCTGTCAGAATGACTGGTGTACTCTAACTACCAGTTATCGGAAGTTATAATATGTCATATTGCAAGTTATAGTATGTCAAACAAATAGAGTATAGTCTCATCTCATTGGTTGATTTAAACACCTCGATGGGCTACGCCCATCTCGATGATTAAATCGTCCAACTCGATACAGTTATAAGGAATTGATAACAAAAATAATGATTTAATTAATTTAATTGGAATAAACCCAGGGTTCAAACTAGGCCTGAATTTAGGGAGAAATGATTTCTTCCTCCAAAGAAAATAGGGAGAAGTGACAACAAATATGGAGAAGTGAGGGAGACAAGATATTTTAAGCGCGCAAAATATTGATTTATGTAATCTCCTCATTGGTTTTAACTTTTTAATTATTGAAGTTATAGCTAAATGCTGTTAAACAATAACAGTGTTTATAGTTTTATTCACAGGCACTATTTACACTTACATATTATATAAGAAAGAAGGATTGATAGAAGAATTTATATAACTATAGTGCATGTATTTTTATTCATTCAAATATCTATCTATCAATTTGTATGGAGCATGTGAATAGGACTCTCAAACTTTACATCTTCTTAAGATGCTTATTCCCCATATGACCTATTTAAACAAACATGTTTTGCTTCCCCCATTTTTATTAGCTAAACACAACGATGTACAGTTTTGCTGATGTTAAACTAATTTAATTGTAAATAATAAAAACAAATCCGCCATCCGAAATTATGTACCTTTCTACACTTTCCCGGGTGGAAAATATCGCCGAAAATTCAGGTGAAATATCGTCAATTACGAAAACAATTTCATGCATTAATGTTTTTTCAATACCAAAAGGTCCGTCTTATCAAACATTTAAGAAAACGCATTCTTCACCGACAATGCTATCCACAGCCGTTCGCAATTGAGCATGGAAATACATCGCTTGTGTCAATGTTTGACGCATCAGGTAAAACCTCCCACTGGTCCCGCTTACAAGTCTCACGTGACCAAAATCGATATCATAACATAACACTGAGTACATGTACTTATAAACACTCACATTTTTGCAAAAAGTCTCACCTTTTCGCTATTGGATGTTGATGTATTCTAGTGTTGGAAGATTTTACTTTCGAAACAGCATATTCAAGTCCACTTTATTAAAAACAGGCTGAAACTACCGTAAGTTTACGAAATAAAATAATTCCTATGATCGACATTCTCGCTTGCCAGAGTTGCGTAAAACCGTGCGGACAATTTAACTCGGGAGATGTGAGAACGATGACCGGCCACTAAAAATAAATCATTGTGCTAATTTGTAGTGAACCATCAAGCATCGTTCACTGTGTTAATTGTTGTGTTATTTTCATTGCAAGGTTACACATTAAAAAAAAAATGACGTAGACTACACAAACGTGTGTAAATATCGCTTGCTACTGCGGCAACAATGGGTCGACGAATCTGCTACTCAATATATATTCACACTCTTGTTTACATTTAGCGAGGAATGTGGCGTAGCTGAACACACGATGACATTGCGTCAGTATGAATGTAATTCCATGCTAAATCGTGAACGCCTGTAACTCACCCTAAGCCTACTTTTGATTGAGCAAAGTCAATGCGGTATATCAATTATCCAATCAGGAACAAGCATCCACCAGTCGTGCAAATTAATCGGTCTGTAATTACATAACACATAAATGTGACACATTTCTCTGTGAATAATTCACGTTTCCGACTGACTTACTTTATTCATTACGCGCTCAGAGAACCAGAAAAAAAATATCGTAGACTGTATCTTAATTTGCACACCTTAGTAATGTGAAACAATCACTGAAATATTTCTATTTACGCATCCGTGATTTATGATTACTGTCAAGCACTTATGTTGAGACAAGTGTCAATGATCAGTGCACTGTGTAAACATCCGAAGGCTATTTAGTGAAACAATAGGTAATTGCTAACGATAGTAGCTTTTGATATGTTGAGTAGGTACTGATTATAGGCAGCGTGTTTATTTGATCTTGCCGGAAAGTAGGACGAATTGGATATTGATTTTTCGGAAGTTTTGAGCGCAGCGTTTGTTTATTTGATCGGCCAGAAATTAGGATGAAGTGGATATCGCTGTTTTGTAAGCTTTGAGCGAAGTTTGTAAACTGCCGGCGAAGTTATCGCTGATTTCGACCTCCAGGCTGAAGCCTCTAAACCATTGTTAACAGTTGTTTATGTTGATAAAGAAAACAGATCTGAAGAAAGATGAAAAATGAACAACTGATAAATAAAGAAAATAATGAAATGAATAAAAACAAAAGATAAATGTGGAATTCTAAAAAAAAAAGCAGCGTACAACATAATTCAATGGTATATGCGTTTAGCAAATAATATGAGAGAACAGGCGAAATAGCCAAGTGGTAGAGTTTTAGATCACCTGAGCCGAAGGTTGAAGGTGCTCAGGTGATCTACTGCATCACTATTCGTCCGTCGTCCGTCCGTCGTTAACTTTCGTTTCAAACGACCTCTCCTATTGACCAAACTTTAAATGGATGATCCTTAGATGAATCCTTTTTAGATTTGTTAAAATTAGGTCAGCACAACATCAAAGATGACCGCAATTACCATATATGCTCGTAACATTAAAAGTCTTTTTCTTAAGAATCTTTGGACAAATTTCCACAGTTTTTCTTCTAAAATACTTGCCAAAGCATAGGCTATCAAATTTATTCAAATGAAGTCCCCGGGTTAAACACTCGCCGTGCCCCGGGGTCCAACGTTTATATATTCAGATTTTGCATGTTTTTCATGGACTTCTTCTATGAAACCACAAGACACAGAGCTCTCATATATTACATGTAGCATCAGATTATGGTTCTCTACTAAGTTTGTTCAAATGGTGACTCTGGGGTTAAATTTGGTCCCGCCCCGAGGGTCCCAGTTTTACACAGACTTATACAGGAAAAAAACCCATCATCATAGACATGTATAGGGAAATACTTAAACAATATTCTTTTGAGACTAAAAGAGCCAGATGTTAAATATTTTGCCTTTACTTTAGGCTTATGGTCCTTTATCAAGTTTGTTCAAATGGTGACCCTGGTGGTCACATTTGGCCCCGTTCCAGGGGTCACATGTTTTACATAGACTTGTATTGGGAAAAGCGTAAGCAATCTTCTTCTATGAAAATGCAAGAGCCAGAGATTTAATATTTTGTATTACCATCAGCTTATTTTCCTCTACCAAGTTTGTTCAAATGATGACCCTGGGTTTGCATTTGGCACCGCTCCAGGGGTCACATGTTTTATATAGACTTCTATAGGGAAATACTTAAAAAATCATCTTCTCTGAAACTACAAGAGCCAGAGGTTTAATAGTTTGCGTTTACTGTAAGCTTTTTTTTTTTACCAAGTTTGTTAATATTTTGACCCTGGGGTCACATTTGGCCCTGCCCCAGGGGTCACATGCTTTTCATAGACTTGTATATAGGGAAACACTTAAAAAGTCTACTTTCCTGCAACTGCAAGAGCCAGAGGGTTAATATTTTTAATTTGCTATAAGATTATAGTCCTGTACCAAGCCTGTTCAAATGGTAACCCTAAGGTCACATTTGGTCCCGCCACAGGTGTCACATGTTTTACAGAGACTAACGCAGGAATTGTTTTTAAAAATCTTCTTCTCAGAAATAACATGTTTTTCAAACTTGTTAACATTAGGTAAACACGACATCCAAAAGGGCTGCCATAGAAAAATATTTTAAATTACTTCTTGTACACTTGGAAGCTAAAGCCGTGGGTTCAACTCCCATTATAGTTATTTGTTTTATGCCCCCATTTGGTGGTGGGGGGGGTGGGGTTGGGGGTGGGGGTGGGGGTGGGGGTGTATTTAGATTTGCACTTGTCCATATACGTCCATACGTACGTCCCAAAAACTTGTATCGCGCGATCCTCCATAACTATTTAACCCACGGTCACGAAACTTTACAGAAATGTTGACCTGCAAGTGAAGATGCGCACCTTGTTTTTATTTTTATTTTGGACCAAGAACCACATAGTTATGTCCCTTGACTTAGTCAAAATAGGGGCTGAAAAATTTGTGTCGCGTCCTCCTCCGTTACTATTTAACCCACGGTCGCCAAACTTTACAGGAATGTTGACCAGTAAGCGAATATGCGCATTTGGGTTTTCATTTTATTTTGGACCAAGAACCACAAAGACATATGGCCCTTGTCAAACTAGGGGCTGAACAATTTGTGTCGCGTGGTCATACATAAATATTTAACCCATGGTCACTGAAACTTTACAAGAATGTTGACCAGCTAGTGAAGATGTGCACCTGAGTATTTTTTTATTTTATTTTAGACCAAGAACCACAGAGTTGTGGCCCTTGACTTGAAAAAACTTGTGTTGCACCCTCCTCAATTACTATTTAACCCATGTTGCCAAACTTTACAGGAATGTTGAACAGCAAGTGAAGATGTGCACCTAAGGTACACGTGTTTATCAGTGTTTATGTTCATAATCAAAAAATGCTATGGCATAGTGACCCAAGTGGGGGCATCCGTGTCGTATGGACACATTTCTAATTTTTTTCTTATTTTATTATCGTTTTCTTTTAGGATTCGTTTTTGCGTTGGTTTAATATTTCTACAGTTTAATTGTATATACAAATGTTGCATGTTTTATATAGACTTATATAAGGAATTATATAGGGAAAACTTAAAAAATATTCTTCTCTCAAATTACAAGAGCCAGAGGTTTAATGTTTTGCGTTTGCTATAGGCTTATGGTCACCTATCAAGTTTGTTCAAATAGTGACCCTTGGGTCCCATTTGGCAATGCTCCAGGGGTCAAATGTTTTATTTAGACATGTATAGGGAATTACTTAAACAATATTCTTCTGAAACTAAAAGAGCCAGAGGTTTAATGTTTTGCATTTACTATAAGCTTATGATGCTTTACCAGGCTTGTTCAAATGGTGATCATGGGGGTCACATTTGACCCCGCGCCAGGGGTTACATTTTTCTTTACATATACTTATATAGGGATAATCTTCAAAAAATCGTCTTCTCATACACAGCTTGGTCAATTCTGACCAAACTTCACATGGATGATTCTTAGATGAATAATTTTCAAATTTGTTAAAATAAGTTAAACGTGACGTCCAAGATGGCCACCATAAAACAATATTTGAATTACTTCTTGTACACTTGGAAGCTAGTGCCGTGGATTCAAATCCCACTGGAGGTAAACTTTTTTTCTTCATTTTAGTGCTTCCTGTGTGGATGCATTTTTTCTGTTATTTTTCAAAAGATTGTATATAAATATTTTGCACGTTTTACATACTCATTAAACTTATGATCTTTCTTGTCGTGCCCTTAATGGTTTATTCTCTTACTGCTCTGGCTTCTGTCAAGTCAATGAGTACCTTCATTGTGGCTTTCTAGGCTATTTTTTTTTTGTTTTATATTTACACGAGCATATTTGTGTTTTACTTATATTGCCTATTGATGTTGCCTTGTTGGTGAGAGATTAGATCATGGCGGGGATTTCTTTATTTACACTGTCCTGTTTTAATTGGATGACAGTAGGGTAAGTGTGAGGTTTGGTGCACCCTAGAACCGGTTTAAACCCCCAGTGACCTACCTTTCCACTGACCGTTCCAAGGCGGTAGCCCTATTGTCAACCCGTTTGTGTTTGTGATGTCGTTTGCATTTATTATTGCATTTGCCTTCTTGTTTGTCTGTTTGCCTGTTTGTTTCTGTGTTTTGTGATTGACTGTCCTCCTTGAATGCTACATTCCCCGTCCGATCTTTTTATATTTCTTTATATAGGGAAAACTTAAAACATTCGGTTGAGGGTGTTGTTGTGTTTTGCACTTGTAAAAAGGTATTGAAGGAATTTATTGATGAAATTCCTTGATATAAGAGCCTTGTTAGCTTGTAGAGCATCAACATGCCCTCTTGTTCTATTGTTTATTATAATTTATTATTATTAATGATCGATAACTCCTGGTCTAACAATCTCATTTGAAGTCCTAGGGGTCAAAGAAAGCTGCAACTACTGTGTCCAATGTTTGTATTTAGAGAATTTGCATGTTTTTACATAGACTTACATAAGGAAGACTTAAAAACATCTTCAATCAGCATTTGCGAGAGAACACTTTTTTCATCATTGGAAAGATCCTCATGTGATCGATTCCGGGCCATCTTGGCCCTCTTGTTTTATACTTATAATTCTTGTCCTGAGCATACTTAAGGAACTGCATTGACACTTCACGCAACGATAGAGGGCAAGAACCATAACTGTCTTCATTCAAACTAGATTTATTGCCCTTGGTAATTTTATACATGTACTTACAATTCTTGTCTGGAGCCTAACTTTATAACTACTGAAAGGATTGCATCGTAACTTCACACAAGGATAGAGGGCAACACTTGGAAGTACAGAGTGCAAGAACAATAACTATGTCTTCATTCAAATTATAGTTAATGCCCTTTGTAATTTTATGCAATGAAACTTCATATAAATGATAGAGGGTAATGAGATTTAAGTGCAGAGTGCAAGAACATTAACTCTGTCTTCAATTAGATTAGAGTTATTGCCCGTTGTAGTTGTATTCGTATACTACTTGTCTGGAGCATAACTTCAAAACCATGAATGAGACTACAATGAAACGTGAAGCTATAATAGAGGGCAATGAGAGTAAGTGCAGAATGTTAGAATCATAAAGCTTAATTTAATTTAGAGTTATTGCCCTTGGTAATGTTATACTTATAAGTCTTGTCTGGAGCATAACTGGAAACCTACTAATGGGACTGCAATGAAACGTCAAACAATACTAGAGGGAAATGAGTTGAAGTTCAGAACATAAGAACCATAAGGCGTTCTTGATTTAAATTAGAGTAATTCCCTTATAAATTTTATACTTATAATTCATGTCCGGAGTACGACTCGAAAACTACTAATGGGACTGTAATGAAACTTCACACAATGATAAAGGGAAATGCAAGGGTGTACAGAGCGAGCATAAGACCCATAGCTCTAGTTTCATTTCAATTATATTGCCCTTTGTAATACAAAGCTTCTAATTCGGGGAGCATTCATCCGTTCTACTGATTTTCTTGTTACAGAAAGCTCTTATCTCAGAAACCACTCTACAGAATTACATGAAATTTCACAAAAGAAATAATGCCACATGCATCTCAGCACAACTCAGCAACACAATCTTATTGGCATGGTTATGTAGCTTTTTGTGTTTGTGCAAACTGTGTATAAAACGTGAATAAGCTGATATTTGCTAAACCACTTGACAGATTATATTCGGTATCGATAAATAACATCCCACGTGTAAGTTGCATAACGAAAGCATATTTTGACAAAGGTAAGCTTGTGAAATATTATATATGTTAAATTTTGAAAGGTCTTATACAAAAAAGAGTCTGATAATGGACTTTTGGAAACGGCCGAGCACGACACATACGAAATATTGCAGTCTCCGTTTGATTGAGACTGTTCATGAGCGGTAGTGAAAATTTGCTAGCTACCGCTCACGCCCTCTAGTCCCGGGTTGAGCAGAACTCAATATTCATAAAATCAATAGTACACACTTTTAACCATCCAGAAGATGGCATGCATATGGCGGTGGACATGGAGTGCACTACATCCCCATGTCGTACGGCGTATGGTCCCAGTATCTAATAAAATTAAATGCCCCGTAGAGCGAAATAAACATAATGGAATTTAGTTGGGAACAGCGGTTATGAAGCCTGCGTATCACAAGTAACAGCCAAAAGACTCAATTAAAAAGCAGACAACATATCATATGAGTGGTTAAACAATACCCAGAGCCTATTATCGGCCGGAGTAGTGGAACCACCGAATCAAAAATTATGTAAGAAAACAAAAGAAAGTGAAAATGTACCACCGATAACTAAATATAAGTATCGGGCTCAGGGATCTCTAAAGATCGAATGGATAACAGTACTGATTGCAAGCGCGGGGAGATTTTGTACTGCCGCCACACTGCACAAGCAAGCCAAAGAAAAAAAGAAGAAAGTCTTCAAACATATCTTAATGTCTTCGGTTAGAGGATAACCTCTATTGATTTGGGTCAGTAGGTCAATGGTCACGGTCAGTTTATCAGATGATGAACTATCATTTCTGCTCAATAACTTGTGAAGGATTTCACCCACTGTCTATAAACTATATAACCTGATTGATCCTTGGTGAGAGGATGACCCCTTTTTGATTTTATAATGCATCAATAAAATATTATTTATATACGGTAATAATATAATATTTTCGGAGCAAGGGGTGTCATCTTAATGAGTCCACAACTGGTTTCATAAATTAACAAAAGCGTAGGTATTTGAAACTCTCTTCAAATTATTTGTACCGCAGTTCAAATCAATTGTACACTGTTCAAAAGTTAGACTGCGGTTCAATTCATTTATACCGTGGTACAAATAATTAAAACTGAGATACAAATGTGGAATTATCAAATCAATATATAATACAAACAAAATACTTGGTGCTCCCTCCCTGTTAAAGTAAGTTTGGAGACGCCTTTTGAAATTTCTTTTTAATTTGACCAACTTTTGGTCATGGCGGCTATTTTAAATAAATGGCGGCAATGAAAAATACTAAACCGAGTTGACCCTTCCCAAGGAGCATTGTGCTAAAGTTTCAATAATATCCTTAAAAGCTGTTTCAGATGATATTTACCTTTTAAACCTTTCCGAATATAGATCTATGCATAATGAGCATCATTTTGGCAGCTATATTATATATTTGACAGTAACAAAAAGAAAAAAAACAAACAAATTTGATTGAGACCAACCAACCTAATGATAATGCTTTGTATGTTGTTTTACGTCATTTTCAACACATGTAAGGTTATATAATTATGACAGTCGATTTACTGTGGTGGAGGCAGATCACCCACTTCTCCTGGTTAGAACCAGTACTGTTCACCTCCCGGCATCCTTAAGAATCGACACGTCCTCACTTACATGTCGAGCTCCCAGGGTGATTCGAACCCGCATCGGTGACAAGCGAAGGTTTGCAACGCAGTTTCGTTAACCATTCGGCCAAGGAGACGCATGATGATATGCTTTTTATAAGGCAGATCGTTAATTTGTACCGCGGTTCAAATAATGTGTACCCAGCTTCAAGTCATTTAGACCGCAGTCCAATTTGGTCATATATCGGTATATTCTCGATACACCTGCGTTTTTTTCAGATGCATTTTATTCTGTGACAGGAGTGGGGATCTGGGGTAAATAGATCACGTAGACATAATTCACATTTACATTTTCATCAGCGTAATGTTCACATCACTGAAACTAACAAATACCACTGATAAGTACGAAATTACAATACATTACACATAGGCATAATATGACGAATTTACAATACAAATTATAATACACAGTATTGCAATTAAAATTACAATACGCAAATTACAATACAAATTACAATACACGCGTATCAACCATTTAGTATATTAATTATTTAGTTGATTCTAAATAAGTGAAATAGCTATAATAATTGGCTGAAGCATTTAACATGAATTAATATCACAGACTCATATGTCCCATTTGTAATACTTATTTCTTGTAATTTAACGGACTTAAAACAAATATGGCAGCAACACAACTTGCAAGAGTATGGTTCTAGATGTGTTAACAAATATCAATAGTATAGGGGTATTATCGGTGATCAATAACCTGCATCTGATTTATATTATTGGTGACCATTTCCCCTCTCTGATGCAGCTCCTTATAACCTATAATGTTAAACATTTGATTCAATAAAATCGATAAAATACTGACTCTCTGGAGTAATATATTAGGTGACAAATATTTATATTTTATATGTGCCTATGTAAAGGGTAGGGTTAGGTGTCTTTATAGTCTGATGCAGGCTTGGCATTCCAGTGACAACACTGTAAATATGAGCATTAAGCGCAATGGTACAAGTAGACACCGTCATTATCACAACATTAGGTCTGTGTCATTATGTAAAATGACTGAACGGCATTAACCATAAACCTTATTTATGGAAAGCCTCGGCTGCCTTCTGTTGGCCTTTTGCATTTTGTGCAGTACGCTTTGTAAGTCGTTTTGTGCATTTTCTAAGTTGTTATGTGCATTTTCTAAGTTGTGATGTGAATTTCGTAAGTTGTTATGTGCATTTCGTAAGTTGTTATGTGCATTTTCTAAGTTGTCCTGTGCATTTTCTAAGTTGTTATGTGCATTTAGTAAGTTGTTATGTGCATTTTATATGATGTCCTGTGCATTTTCTAAGTTGTTATGTGCATTTTGCAAGTCGTCTTGTGCATTTTCTAAGTTGTTATGTGCATTTTCTAAGTTGTGATTTTCGTTAGTTGTTATGTGCATTTTCTAAGTTGTCCTGTGCATTTCGTAAGTTGTTATGTGCATTTTGTAAGTTGTTATGTGCATTTTCTAAGTTGTCCTGTGCATTTTGTAAGTTGTTATGTGCATTTTGTAAGTTGATATGTGCATTTTCTAAGTTGTCCTGTGCATTTCGTAAGTTGTTATGTGCATTTTCTAAGTTGTGATGTGAATTTCGTAAGTTGTTATGTGCATTTTCTAAGTTGTTATGTGCATTTATTAAATTGTTATGTGCATTTTATATGATGTCCTGTGCATTTTCTTAGTTGTTATGTGCATTTTGCAAGTAGTCTTGTGCATTTTCTAAGTTGTTAAGTGCATTTTCTAAGTTGTGATTTTCGTAAGTTGTTATGTGCATTTTCTAAGTTGTCCTGTGCTTTTCGTAAGTTGTTATGTGCATATTCTAAGTTGTCTTGTTCCTTTTGTAAGTTGTTATGTGCATTTTCTAAGTTGTTATGTGCATTTTGTTAGTTGTTATGTGCATTTTGTAAGTTGTTATGTGCATTTTCTAAGTTGTCTTGTGCATTTCCTAAGTTGTTATGTGCATTTCCTAAGTTGTGATGTGCATTGTTTAAGTTGTGATGTGCATTGTTTAAGTTGTTCTGTGCATTGTTTAAGTTGTGATGTGCATATTCTAAGTTATTATGTGCATTTTATAAGTTGTTATGTACTTTTCGACAGTTGTTATGTGCATATTCTAAGTTGTCTTGTGCATTTTCTAAGTTGTTATGTGCATTTTCTAAGTTGTTATGTGCGTTTCGTAAGTTGTTATGTACATTTAGTAAGTTGTTATGTGCATTTCGTAAGTTGTCTTGTGCAAACTACAAGTCGTCGTTAAGTAGACTTTTTATCGGAATAGATTTTGAAGGAAACACCGGTAGAAATGGCGGCTCCAGGAGCAAACGCTATGCTCTGCATACTTTAACAAAATTGGGCTTGGGACATTATATAATAAATTCTTAGAACAGAAAATTGATTTCGAAATGTGTAAGGGATTGTGTGACGTGGAGTTAATAAATCTTGGTCTGAAAACAATAGATCTGGTCACAGGTGGCAGTATCAGGAGGTGTGGTACAGGTGGCCGTGGGTACGGAAGATAAGGGGCGGGGCCGGGAGACAAGGGTGGGGGTCGGAAGACAAGAGGACGGGAGTCGGGAGAGAAAGGGGCGTGAGGTTTTTAAAATAGCAAGTTTGTAAAAAAAAATGATGAAGAATTATTATAGTTTGAGAGTCGTTTTGGGTAAAACAGTCTATATCCTATCAAAATCCTTAATTGACCATTATCTTGTCTGCCGTACACGTTCTGTCTCCACGATAGATACGTTTATGGATTTCGTCCCTTGTTTATCAGTACTCTGAGAGAGAAGAGAGAAAAGGGGGCGGAGAAGGGAGATAAGGGAGGGAGAAGGGAGTCATGGGGGAGGGAGGAAGGAGAAGACGACCTAACGTAGCCCCTACCCATCAGTGTTGGGAACTAACAAATAATAATGATAATAAATTGAAAAATATATTCAAATAAAAGTAATATTAACGTGCTATTTGTTGAAAACAAACATATTTTAAGTTTTCCTGAAAAAAGTCTCAGAGTATTTAAAATATGTTTGTTTTCAACAAATAACACGTGAAGTCCAGACTCTATTGAACCTATACCTTTGGGACGTCCTATTGGTTAAAAGATGGAGGGCTATAAACCTTAGGACTACACACAAAGACAAACAAATAAGACGTTATTTTTTTATTTTCTAAGTTTTATGTTCTAAGAATTTATTGTATAATGTACCTAGCCTAATTTCTTTTATCTAGGCAGAGCATAGCGTCCGCTCCTGGAGCCGCCATTTCTACCTGTGTATCCTTCAAAACTTATTCCGATAAAAAGGCTACTTAACGACGACTTGTAGTTTGCACAGGTCAACATACGAAATGTACATAACAACTTATGAAAAGCACATGGCAACTTAGAAAATGCACATAACAACTTAGAAAATACACAAGACAACTTAGAATATGCACATAAAAACCTACGAAATGCACATAACAACTTACGAAATGCACATAACAACTTAGAAAATGCACAAGACAACTTAGAATATGCACATAACAAACTACGAAATGCACATAACAACTTACTAAATGTACATAACAACTTACGAAACGCACATAACAATTTAGAAAATGCACAAGACAACTTAGAATATGCACATAACAACTTACGAAATGCACATAACAACTTACTAAATGTACATAACAACTTGGAAAATGCACATAACAAACTACGAAATGCACATAACAACTTAGAAAATGCACAAGACAACTTAGAATATGCACTTAACAACCTACGAAATGCACATAACAACTTAGAAAATGCACATAACAACTTGGAAAATGCACATGACAACTTAGAAAATGCACAAGACAACTTAGAAAATGCACATGACAACCTAGAAAATGCACATAACAACTTACTAAATGCACACAACAACTTACTAAATGCACATAACAACTTAGAAAATGCACAGGACAACTTAGGAAGCGTACTGCACAAAATACAAAAGGCCAACTGAAGGCAGCCGAGGCTCTCCATACTTATTGGTGCGTACCGATGCTTTGACCTGTTCCAATACTATTGTTAAACACAAGTACATAGATGGAGACGAGCATGCAACTGACCTTTCTGTCATTATATTGTTAAATCCTAAATCTATTATGCAAGAAAAACTACAAAAGAATCCATCAATTTAATTTGCCGACAGGTCATGTGATAAGAATCAATTAATTTAATTTTTACCAGAGGTCTCTGATTTAAACAAACATAATGCATTCATCCTTTTTCATAACGTAATGTAGGCTTAAACGTAGACGATCCCTCTTGCAACACGGTAATATCACGGAGAACATATCTGAGATGTCCCTGTTGATATTTTAATCAGTAAAATATTGACGGTCACTTCTACAATAAAGCTCTATATGGCATTTTCGTCCCAGAAAGCATGTAAATCAAACTAGGATTTTATTAAAACATAGTCTATTTACTGACCCCGTTCAAACACAAGACTCGATTTATTACTAGTTTTTTTAAAAAATGATAAGGTAAAAAAAAGAGTTTAAATAATCATAAGAAATTGAACAATAATTTGACGAACAACACAGACCTCAAGCAGTAAAACAACACAGTGCAAAAATGCCCAAAATGACTCAGCGACAAAATTGACACATTTCCTTTGTTTTATTGTGTTTTCCAGGATAACATGTATTTTGTTTAAATAATGTTCATTTTATAATTTTAATCACATATATCTTGAAAAAACGTTTGAAATTAATTAGTAAATGGCCCCTCAATTACGAATTCGCAAATGGCGTGTCGATAATTCGGAATTATCGAGTATTCGTAATTGGGGTGCTACACGCACACTACTAGTTTCACTACAATAATTTTACAACGCGTCAATATGGGCGAATAATGACGTTTCCTGTTACATTGAACGTAAACGGAGCTTGTAGATGCGTATGCAATAAGCAATGATACTTTGGGTTGGTGTTTCAAAGTGCGACTATTGTGGATACAACAGGAAAAGCATGCAAACTCTCGATGAAAGACAAAATGTGCCGATTGATGAAATTCAGTTTCAATCGATAGAAACTGTATGTCCGGATAGTTATTCTATAGATTGAGCAGTATCTTAGACTGACAACCACTAGTATGAATGGCAATACATACTGAAAAAAAGGAAATCCCCTGGAAGCAACACACAGACACACACACGGGAGAAAAGTAGCAGACACGGTTTTTATTCAGTTCTTGAGATGTATTGTTAACTGTTAAAACAATGAGATGTTAATGGTCTACGATAGTAAAAACACAAAAACTACAACAAAATTGTTTAACACACGCGTTACTTTATAATAATTTGAAAATAAATAAAGATATGAAAATGGAAAAGAAAAAAAAAGAAGTTTGCTTGCGGCAAAATACCAGTCAAAATCCCGTAGCATAGAAAATGAAAAGCAACAGGAAATCAAATATATTAGTTTAATTCCGCATCGCAGAAATATGATCAGCCCTATGCGCATCACTAATGGATGATATTATACAACATATTAAAATTGTGCATTAGTAAGGTTTTCATGTGGAGAATGGTTTTCATTTGGATACATGACACATTATCCATTAGATATTTCAGCTTAATAGATTTACTTGAATGGATAATTTACTAGGCATGCGAGTGTAACTTTGTAATGGTGTGTTTTTCTTTTGAAAGAGACACGTGCATAAATATTGAAGTAGTTATCAACCATCAACATCTTGATTTATTAAATGGCTTTAAACATGCTTTTATGAAATTAAATGTCGAGGTAACACAATATTTTTAAATTATGCAATTCGGTATTCTACAATATTTTTAAATATGTATTCTTGGTATAATATACTCTTAATTACATTGTGCCAAAAAGCAATATATATTTTTATATTTTCGATAGTCTATAGTATTAATATTCAATTTAAAAAGTAATTTACTTGTTATTTAGGAAAAAAAATAACGGGTCGCCGCGAGAATTATTAAACATGGAAATTGGCGTCTCTCCCTCTGAATAATGAATGTGAGATGTCAGGACAAGATAATATGGATATGAATGCATCGGGCATTTAATTATTATAGAATGGGAAGTTAAGAACATACCCAACTATCATTGAACAAGTAGAATGTTCCCCCAATGAGAGCTAAACACTGATTTCTCTGATTGAATTGAAATTTCGAGCATGATATTAATTCTTTAAATAATCTTCGTCTGCACTATTTTCGTGTTTTTTTTCTTTGCCATTCTTATTTCTACCCGATATGAAATGAGATATTAAATGTATGTGGAATTCCAGTGAATATTATTAATGTATTTCACTCGTGTATGTTAAACATAAAAGTTGAACAGTATTCCGTTTTATATGTAGGCATTTTATATTTAGATCAGACAGCAATATGATTGTCGTCTGTCATTCATTTTCATTTGATATCACTCTCTCAGATTGAACAAAATATGTATATTCGTAGTTCAAACCATAAGATCGAACATCCTATAGGTGGGATAAGGAACTACTAATATTTGTTTATTTTTACCACACTATCAGTAGTTACCCCAGGACAACAGTTGTATATCCATAAGATCTCAGAAACGTGCTTCAGCTATCCAAACTAATTGTTTTTATCCGATCGATATGTAACACGTTCATATACAATGGAGGTATTAGAGCTGAACGGACATTTATAATTCATAGAACACAGTCACATTAAACACGTATCCAAAACAAACAAACCACTCATAGGATATGTTGTCTGCTGTTTAATTTAGTATTTTGGCTGTTACTTGTGATCTTCAACGTAGATGACACCAATTGTAGTGGATCTGCGCTAGATCTATATTATTGTAAACGCTTTTAAGTATTGTCCTGATCTACATGGTGACGTATCACTCATTAATTAAAGCTGAAGGCTGTCGCGATGCCAACGGAGTGAATATAGAGAATATTATGTCAGTGCCTTTTACTATCAAGTTGATTAGGCGAGGCTTAGAAAACGAAGAATGGCGAGGCTCTACCGAGCCATTCTTCGTTTTCGTAGCCTCGCCATTCTTCGTTTTCGTGCCGAGCCTAATAAACTTGATAGTAATAGGCACTGACATAATATTCTATTTATCATGTAGATTATCCATATTTTCTGTATGAATTACTATTATTACCTATTTCTTAGAATGGTACGCTTATCGAGGACGTCCCCATGTTGTTGTTTGTTTTATGATGTCAGGCAAAGTTACGTGCATGACGTCAGATAACATTACGTACAATAAACGCCGAGGGATTCCGCATGAATTTGCTTTATTGGCCGGTGCCTAATTAAAGTAAAATTTAATAGGTCACCCCTTTATTAGGCAGAAAAGTGCATATCTGCATGTTAAATATCTGATGTAGTTAAGAAATTACGTATTGATATCGGAAAAGCCTTATTCAAGCATTGAATGTTTTTTTCCAAGCCGTCATACGGAAAATTACTGCAAATGATTTAATAAAGACGTTAATACTATGTTAACGCAGACGAAACGTTAATACTATGTAAACACAGACGAAACGTTAATACTATGTAAACACAGACGAAGCGTTAATAATATGTAAACACAGACGAAACGTTAATACTATGTAAACACAGACGAAACGTTGATACTATGTAAACACAGACGAAACGTTAATACCATGTAAACACAGACGAAATGTAAACCGTATACAGTTCTTGCAACAGTAGCGCGTCGCTACAATACAAAATCAGGTATTCAAAATAAACAATGACATGCCTTTGCATGTAGCAGCGGGGAGCGCAAGGTCGAGGTCTGCAAACATAGTGGCTCGGGTATTTTTCGGAGCGAGTCTAGCAATGTTGTCCTACACATTTTTTCCATTATTATTCCATGTATGACCATTTTATTATGAGCTGTACACATATGATGGTAGGTAGAACTAAGGGTGATCGAACAGTATGGACAGTATTTACGAACAATTTGTTTTTTATCGTGCATATTTGGACAACACATAGGCTGTTAAGAAAGCAGGTGGAGTCAAACGATGGCTGGAAGGGTTCGTCCTTTATTACAGACACGTGGCAAGGTGCAAGCGCATGACGAAGTTCAGTGCATACTTTTTTCCAGTTTCTGAATTTTTATTGTAAACATGTATGTTTGCCGTAGAGGTTACATTAAAACAAAGAATTCCACTAATTTAAAATGCGTATCCAGTATCATTTAAAACTAATTTTGCAATATAAATATGATCGTAAGCTCTGTTTCATTTTAAGACAAAACAAAAAAAAAGACAGATACATGTAACTGGACAGTTTGCTTGTATTTTACCGATGCTTTTATAAATCAACCAAATAAAGCATTTTAGTCATATTTTGTAAGATAAAACATTGAATAAGTTATTGTTACTGTATTATCACATTCCATATGAAGATATCCATGGTTATTTATTTTTGTTTCATCATAATGTGCAAATGAGTGTGTTTTCCACCTAAATCTTAAGTTATATATCTGTTCTTTTTTTTCTTATAAGAACGTAAAGAAAATGATTTTTTATAGAGGAGGAAATCATAACAATAATTGCAGCTGATGTTTCGAAATAGAAGTTTTCGTAAGTTTTATCATTTTCGAAGTCGAATTTCATTTTCACTGAAATCGTGAAAACCGACAAATAGCAAAACAGTGAATTCTTGGCAATACACTTTTTTACGTTCAAACATGGGCATATTAAACTACACTTACCTTAAACGACACTTTTTTTAAAAATCTTATTGCAGTTATTTGTATAATTGAAGCCTTTTCTAACCATCATTATGTACTTTTTTTCAAAAATACGGATGATGTAAAATTAGGAAAATGTACATACTAGTTGATGTCATAATGTTTTATTATTTTTATCGAAAGAATCATGTCTTGACATTAAAATAATCATATGCGGCGAGAATGTCATCATCATCATGATATGTCATCATCATCAATAACATGTTGTGTTTTGATTGTCATCAAATCCAATAGTTGAGGATTGAAAGTAGAATATCATTTAAGCCGTTGCTAGGAGGCGTCAGCGTAGTTGCACTACACATTACCCCTCATGAACAGACTCAATACATCGAGTCTGCTACTTTTATCTCTTGTTTGTGTTTGTTGCTTCCAAGGGATCCCTTATTCAGTATTTATTTACATTCACACTAGCGTGTGTTTAGTGCTGTGTGGCGGCCGTAAGAAGTCGCCCCGACTACAAATCAATAGTGCTATTACTTACTGGTCCTTTGGCATCATCAAACCCAATATTTGTGACTTGAGCTTTCGTCCCTCGGGTTTTCTGGTCGTAACCTAGATTGGTTTTCTCTTTAGCTGCAACTACTATGGTTGTTCAGTACGATTCTTGATACATCCTGAGATGTTTATTATTGTGTATGTGTTCCTTTAGTTAGTTTCTCAGGATGTGGACTTTATTGTTAGAGAATTCCTTTTGATGGGATGTAGTTTTGTTTACACTGTCTTGTCTATTTCGGCGTTGAAGACAGGATAATAACGAGGATTATACGCATATAAAATCGATTCAAGCTAACCAGTAACCCTTATTGCCTACTGACCGTTCCAAGACGGTAACCCTGTCTTCACCACCCTTTGTGTTGGTTTTTGTCTCTTTCATTGTATTGTCAAGTCCTTGTTTGCAGTACAGTGTGGACTTACGATGCCATTGCTCTCGGACGCTGTGGTTTCTATCGGACCCTATATCTCATTTTTGAAAGTAGAATATCGCTTAAGCTGTGCTAGGAGGCGTGAAAGGTGTTGCACTTCACTTTACCCCCTCATGAACAGACTCAATAAAACCGAGTCTGCTACTTTTATATATTGTGTATGTGTGTTGCTTCCAAGCGATCCACTTGTCAGTATTAAAATTTATAATTCATTCAGTTGCAAAATGAAAGTTGTAAGCCTCTTGTACAATCAACAACAGTCACAGTATTTACTGGTAAATACATACACTGCATCAGGTGGTTAACCACAGGCGCAATATCTTGTCGTCGATCAACAATTCCAACAATAACCAGGAACTCCTTCTAAACAAATGGTCCAACCCCGGACTCACCACTATCAAGAACCAGCACATAGTTATCGCCATCAATAAATTGGTGGACAATTATATAGTGGACAGTTGTCTCCTCAACAGGCACAACATTACCAATGACCAACAGGTTACGAAGGCAACCTCAGTCAACAAATGCAAGAGAAGCAGGAACGAGGCTTCCTTTTCAGTATTCGTCAGATATCAAGTGTCCCCGAAAATTTATCGCAATATCTGGACTAGGAAATTCAAAGTCAAGTAATAAATACTGAAAAGGAGATCTCTGGAAATCAACAACACAAACAAGTGATAACAGTAGTAGACTCGGTTTGACTGAGTCTGTTCATGAGATGTTATGTGCAGGCCAACTCCAAAATCAAGCATAGATCATGAACAGACCATTCATTAAATAAATGGTGAACTGATGGTGGGTAATTAGATCAATAAAACAAAGTATTCCTACTGAAAATGGAACTACATCTTTTGAAGTTGTCTTCAGTATATTTTGAAAGACATGTGTTACATGTGTTTCCTGTAAATATATATATGTACATGCATTGTTTACAATATTCATGCACGTTATATATGCAAATTCATTGATGATGATGTACGAGACTGTTTTCATTGGCTTATTTTATGCAAATTCATTCGAGATAAAATTTGGACAATTCTTATTGGATGGTTTTAGTGGGAAAGCCTTCTGGAACTGTCTGTGACAGTATATATAATACTCTGGGGTTATATTAAGATCAGTTTCACTATACTTTGGATGCTTTTATAAAATATATTTGTGAGAGGCTTTACTTAATATTGTGCTCATTTATAATAACAGTGAAATTGAACGTTTGCAGTAAGTCGGAAATATTTGAAATCAATTTAGACTTAAAGAGACAATTACAGTTTTGGATTAAAGAGACGCTTACTGTTTTGGATTAAAGATACACTTGTTAATCTAAATTAAAGGAAAATTGGATACTTTTATATGGACTTAATTTAAAAATTGGATATTAATAAACAACTGGACTTTTGTATTCTGTAAGTGAATATTTTATGTAAATACATTTGTTAAATATAATTTTGTGTGGCTGGTTTTGCTTCCTTTCTTGTTACATTTTACTCGTAATACATGCGTTAGTGGCGAATCT
Source organism: Cyrtodaria siliqua (assembly GCA_037043455.1). NCBI lineage: Eukaryota > Metazoa > Mollusca > Bivalvia > Adapedonta > Hiatellidae > Cyrtodaria > Cyrtodaria siliqua. Next base: position 49,699 of record JAWPHD010002196.1, read on the forward strand.
GCATTATGCAAACAATAAGGTAAAAGAAAACATCCTTAGTAGAAATAACCAAAAACAACATATATTGATATGTCCCAGGGTTACAGCATCTTTTTACTAAAACATGTATTGTAAACTAGGTCAGGTTGTATTTATACTCTGTGTACATGTACGATTGTCATGTACATTTTTCAGTTTATCTGAGATCGATTTCTGTAATAATAATGTAGAGGACAACAGTGTCAACCTAAGGGAACTTTAATGTTAACATTTCTGAGTGTAATTATTTTATTTTTACCTTATACCATCTTTTATCCATTAAGTAATTCCATAGTGAAAGTGTTTATCACTGTGCTTGTTTATGTAAGCTGCCATTTTAAATCTACATGTCGCATTGCATTGTGGGAAGAACACTGGAGGTCACTGTAGTCTGCTATGTTTTAGCTCTCAGAAAACCTTGTAGTTCAAATTCGATCTACGTTTATTTTATAATCCCACATCAGATTTTGATATAAAAGGTCTAGTCATGTTTATTAATTATTACTCTTTAATATTTTATATTTAATTATATGTTAGAAATAGGTTTAAATACTTTATTTTGTGTTTTTTTATCAATGGGTATACTTTGTTTACATTGGTTACGCTATGGCGGCTCCGCCAGATTTGTAGGATTCCGCCAATGATTCCCATGGAGGAGATGGCGGATTGGCGGAATTCGGGGGAACTGGCGGATGGCGGATGGCGGAATTGTGGTGGATTTGGGGTGTAGTATAAAAGCTTCCTCCAGGTTTTGGAGGAGGACTCCGTAATTTTAGTTCCAACTGTGAGCATCTAAGTTTATTGAAGGTTAAGATTTAGTTAATAAATTATTTACACGGTTCAAATAAAGATATTCTAATAGATTTGCACACTATTAGATAAGATATATTTTAATGTTGAAAGAATTAGAGATTTAGATGATTATTTTGTTAACGTTACCACTGACAAGTACTGTAGATTAACAAGGGGCATTAGGAAATGAGAAGTGATTATACTTAAACCTGATACATGGATTTAACTTATCGTTGTGTTATTCAAGAAGTGTTACAAGCATTTAAATACATGCAGTTGTACTTATATTTCTGTGATTGAATTTATAACGATATATATTATAGTTAATTTACTGAAGCTGTCTCCTGTGTTTATTCACCAGTCCATACACTTAACATTTAGTTGGGAGTCCATTTTAGTTATAACTATTATTTAAACACACGCTACCAAAGGAACAAGAATGTACATATCGTACTATACGCTACCAAAACATTAGGATAATAGCCGGCACGTAACATTTATGGCGGTCAGCGGTGGAATTTGCTAGCACTTAGCAGATTCAGAGAAACAAACCTTGAAGGCCTTATCATGGGGAAAAAGAAACAAGCCAATGAGAAAAACACCACACAGTTTTTATTCAGCTTACCAAAAATGGCAGAAGAAAGAGAAGAAAATTGTGAAGAAGAAAATACTTTAACTTGTTTAGGAGTTTCAAGTCAACAACACAGACAACAAGACAGCCACACACAGGGCTATATTGATTTGGAACAGAACTGCAGTGCCAGACCTGTAGATGATCACGTACTTGAGTTGCACATGCGAAGTAGGGATAACTCAAGTACTAGAGTAGATATCAATAATCAAAGAAGGCTAAGTTCAGAAAATGGTCAGAAAGATCAAGCATATCAGTCAGATAATAATTGGCATGATCAACCAGAACTACAGCGAAGTGCTGATTCAAATGTAGTTGACAGAAATAGTCAAGAGGATGAGCAACAAGCTAGAAGTTATTTACAAGGTACCTTACAACAAATAACAGGTGTAATGGAAAATGTTATGGTCATGTTAAGAGAAATGAAGAATAGCAATATGAATAACAGCCATAATCAAAATGAAGGGGCTGACAGAATAAAGGAGAGAGGTCAAATATCGTCATCAGCCATGGAGAATGACAATGGGGGTTACGAGAGACAATCAAGAGATCATTCAGTACAAAGGGCAAATAGTAGAGAAAGAGGGGATGGATATAGGAATAGAAGGGTAGAGCTGACACAAGCACACTATGACAACCAAGAAAGGGGACATCACAATTCACGAGAGAATTATGAGAGACCACAAAGAAACTATCCTTTTGATGAGAGAATGTACACACCCTCACAAAAGAAAGACATCAAATTACCACCTTTTACTGGAAAAGAAGACTGGAAGGTATGGTTCAATAGATTCGAAGCAATAGCTGAGCGGCAAAATTTGTGTTCCGATGACAAGCTAGACCACTTACTTCCGAAGCTACAAGGCACTGCAGGTGAATTTGTTTATTCACAGCTACCAAGACATGTTTTAGATGATTACCACCAACTCACAGATGAATTGAAAAGCAGGTTCAGAGTGATAGAGACACCGAGAACTTTTGCCGCACAATTTAGCAGACGTAAGCAGAAAATAGATGAAAGCGTTGAGGATTACGCCGCAGAACTCAAAAGATTATATGACAAAGCCCATGGTTTTCGTGATAGCAAAACAAGACAAGAAGACTTGGTCCGCCGTTTTCTCGATGGTTTGGCTGATGATGATGCGAGATTTGAGGTGGAGTATAACAAGGAACCCGAGTCTATAGATGAAGCCGTGTACCATGTAGTCAACTGTATACAAACTAAGAGCAGAAGTTCAAACCCTCCATATGGAGAAAGAAAGTTAAGGAAGTTTGTAAGAAGAACAAACACAAAAGATAGTGATGAAGAAGAATCAGACTGTTCAGATACAGAACATATATGCAGAGTACCACATATAAAGGATAAACAGGGCACAAGTGCGACAAAAGTGAATAGCGGTAAAACAGAGATAAAAACAGAGTTAAAGGAGGTTAAACATAACTTACAAGAATCTACAACACCAGCTTCAGAAACAGACAAGCTATTAAAACTGTTGTTGGAAAGAATCACAGAACTGACTGTGGAGAAACAGAAGATAGAAAGTAAACAAGCGGGTGTGAGAAAAGAAATTGTCTGTTATGCATGCCAGCAAAAGGGTCATATATCAAGGGAATGTCCAGCAAAAGATTCAAGAGACAGGAATACTGCTAGATGGAACAGAAGGGGTACATCTCTAGGTCAGAGGTCATTTGATAGGACACCCAGAGAACAGTACCATGGTCAGTCCAATCATTTAAACTAGAACGGGCTAAACCTGATGGTCGGGGGAGTGCCCATAGTTTCACAAATGGCCATGTAGAAATGGATAAAGAGGAGTCAATTAATTATGAGAGTGTAGTAAGAAGAAATAAGCCATGTAGTGTTGGGGTCTACATAAAAGGCACGATACAAGGTCAACCTATCCTTTTTACAACGGATACAGGGGCAACTAGAACAGTAATTTCAGACAGAATTTATAACAGACTTACAAAGGGAAACAAACCCGTTTTAACAAAAACATCATGTTTAAAAGGAGCTGGTGGCATGCCACTAAAAGAACTGGGGAAAGCAATATTTACCATAAAGTTAGGTCCAGTGGAGCTACAGAAAGAGCTTATCGTAGCTGAAATTGAAGATGATGGGTTACTGGGGATGGATGTCTTACAAAATGATGAAGGGGGTCCTGCTGATATCTTAATGAGTCGGAGCGTCATCCTTATGAATGGAAAAGAAATACCATGCATACAAGTGGGAACACGCGAAAAGGTTCGAAAGGTTATAGTAGCAGATCACGTCATCATACCAGGCCAGAGTGAAGCTATTATTGATGTATATGTGGAGAGAGATGAAATAGATGATTTAACTAGGCAATCCGAATTTATTATAGAACCCACAGAAAACTTTAAGGAAACTTATCCGTTACAGATGGCCACTACATTAGTAGATATAAGCACAAATGTCACCAGTAAGGTGAGGGTGTTAAATCCATTTCCCACTGCTGTGTCTTTAAGACAAGATACCATAGTGGGAAATGCTGAGTTAATCGCAGAAGACTACCAGCTGCAAACCATTACACAAGTTGAGCATGCACGCGAATCCGAGAACAATTACTCAGTTCGTAGAATACAGCTGGACGCCAACAAGTCAGAAATCACTTTAAAATGTGACACACAACGTAAACCAGAGCTCGAAGTTCCACTTCATCTTAAAGACTTATATGAAAGGTCCACTGAAGGGAAGGTACCAGATGAAAAGCGGGAAGTAGCAAATTTGCTTATTAAGTATCAAGACACCTTTTCAAAGGGTGAGTGGGACATAGGTCTTACACATCTTGCAGAGCACTCGATAGATACTGGTGATGCAAGACCGATAAAGCAAGCTCCAAGAAGAGTTCCCCTAGCATATGCCGACGAGGAGAAAAAGGCAATTGAGGATCTTTTAGCTAAAGGTGTTATTCGTAAAAGCACTTCTCCTTGGGCTTCGCCAATAGTACTCGTTAAGAAAAAATGTGGGTCTATTCGTCCATGTGTTGACTACCGTCGACTCAATGCATTAGTGAAGCCAGATGGTTTTCCCTTGCCTAGAATTCAAGACTGTCTAGATGCAGTATCAGGCTCGTGTCTATTCAGTACATTTGACTTAACCAGCGGTTTCTTCCAAATCCCTCTCCGAGAGACAGATATACCGAAGAGTGCATTTTGCTGCAAATTTGGCCATTTTGAGATGACCCGGATGCCTTTTGGTTTGAACAATAGTAGCAGTACATTTCAACGAACCATGGAATTGGCCTTACAGGGTCTTCAGTGGGAAACTTGCATTATCTACATAGACGATGTAATAGTATATGGGAAGGATTTCAATGAGCACATTGTTCGAGTAGATCAGTTTCTGTCAAGAATGCAAGATGCGGGTTTAAAATTGAAACCTAAGAAATGTGAAATGTTGAGACCAGAAGTTACCTTTCTAGGACATGTAGTATCGGGTAATGGGGTGAGACCTAACCCAATAAATATTGCAAAAATAGTTGATTGGCCAACACCTAACAATCCAAAACAAGTCAAGCAAATAGTTGCCATGGGTTCCTACTACCGCCGGTTCATAAGGGACTATGCCAAGATGGTTAGACCAATGGTTGAGTTAACAAAGAAAGGGAAGGAGTTTCTGTGGAATGACGCCTGTCAGGATTCATTTCTTAAGATGAAAAGAGCACTAGTGAGTCCTGAAATAATGGGTTACCCAAGGAACGAAGGGGGTGAATTTTACCTTGACACGGATAGTTCGGATGTAGGGATAGGGGCCGTTCTTTCTCAGATGCAAGATAACCGCGAACGAGTTCTGGCCTATGCTAGTAGATCCTTGAATAAAGCCGAGCGCAATTATTGTATAACTGAGAAAGAACTTTTAGCAGTCCGTTACTTTATCGATTACTTCAGGCAGTATCTCTTAGGCAGAAGATTCATTGTCAGAAGTGACCATCAGGCACTGGTTTGGCTATTCAGTCTGAAAGAACCCAGAGGCAAGACAGCCAGATGGATTGAGGTGTTAGCACAGTATGATTTTGCTATAGAGTACAGACCTGGAAAGAAACAAGGTCACTGTGATGCTTTATCACGCTGTCAAAATCCAACAGACTGTACGTGTCATGAGGTAGATACACTAGAGCCACTAAAATGTGGGCCATGCAAGAAGTGTATCAAAAGAGCAGATGACATGGTGCAGAAAGGCCTGTTTGACCAGTTAGGATTCGCTAAGGAAAATATAGAGGTGAAAACTACACAAAGCAGAACAGTTGAAGAAAACCTAGAGTTAGTCAGAGGAGTTACACCTGCAGATCAAACCCCGTCTACCTCTACAGAACCTACTAGAGAAAAGAGTCTGTTCTTCACACCATGGATTGGGAACCTCACTAATGATGAGATGCGTAATCACCAAGAGAAAGACCCAAACATTGGACCTATGCTCAAAGCCAAAGAGATGAACATTAGACCAGGCAGTCAAGAAATGCTGACTTTAAACCATGCTGCACGTCACTATTGGATATTATGGGAGAGCCTAGAGGTCCGAAATGGACTTTTATTCAAAATATTCAAAAGAAATAATCAAACTGGGGAGCATGCCCAATTGCTAGTTCCATCTACAGTTAAGCAAGATATTCTATACCAAATGCACGATTCTATGATTTCTGGACACTTAGGTTGTAAGAAGACAAAGGAGAAAACAATGCAGCGATTCTATTGGTACGCTATGAAAGACGACATTGCAATGCACATTCGAAAGTGCGATATCTGTGCAGCCGATAAAAAGCCTATGAAGATTCCAAGGGCACCCATGGGTTCCATGAAAGTAGGAGCTCCACTAGATGTCGTAGCCATGGATTATTTAGGACCGTTACCACTCACACCACGTGGTAACAAACACATACTTCTGTTAACAGATCATTTCTCAAAATATGTAGAAATTTTAGCTGTCCCAGACCAGACAGCTGAAACCTGTGCTAACAAAATCATGAATGAATACATAGCTCGATGGGGTTGCCCTTTGTCTTTTCATAGTGATAGAGGCAGTGCATTTGAGAGCAACGTTTTTCGAGAACTCTGTCGTTTGCTAGAAATCCGTAAAACGAGAACAAGTGCAAGAAATCCACGCTGTAATGGACAGTCAGAACGCTTTAACCGAACGTTGCTTCGCATGGTCAAAGCATATCTCTGCAATGAACAGACAGACTGGGATCTTAACTTAGGTTGTCTGGCAGGCGCTTACCGATCGACTCCTAATGAAGCTACCAAACTCACTCCAAACCTGCTTACTATGGGTAAAGAAGTAAGATTACCAGCCGAACTAGTGTTTGGAAGTTCTACAATGTGTGATGGAAGAGACATTACAAGCTATGGTGACTACGTTGATTTGCTAAAAAGTAGGATGCAACATGCACACAAGGTTGCTCGTGAGAACTTAGGGGCTGCTGCAAAGCGCTCAAAGGAAATATATGATGCCAAGGTATCATTTACTAGGTATGATATCGGTGATGCGGTCTGGTGTTTGGCAGAAGCACGGAAGGTGGGTGTAGCTCACAAGTTAGAGAGACTCTATGATGGTCCTTTCCTAATTAAGGAGAAGCTATCAGATATCAACTTCGTCTTGCAACTGGGAAAAGAAGGAAATGAGCGGTTGGTGCATCATAACAAGCTTAAGAAATATGAAGGAGATAAAGTCCCAAAGTGGATCCTCAGTGCACGGAAGAAACTAGGTTTTAAATCCAAGTAGCGCTTAGTGATCAAGTTACATGTATATATTGTGATTTGCACCACCCTAATTTGTTTGGTGTAAACAGATATTTTTTTCTGTGTTTGAATATAGTTAAAATATTAAAATAGTTAAAATAATATGTTCAAGGCTGTCTACTACTGAATATAAAGTAGTACAAAATGACAATTTATTACTGTGTTTATGTACTGAAGAGTAGAAGAGTACCACGAGTACGGGTAGATGGAATGTACTGAAGCATAGAAGAGTACCACGAGTACGGGTAGATGGAATGTACTGAAGCATAGAAGAGTACCACGAGTACGGGTAGATGGAATGTACTGAAGCATAGAAGAGTACCACGAGTACGGGTAGATGGAATGTACTGAAGAACGGTAGTGTACCGGGAGAGATCATAAGAACAGAAGAAAAGTGACGAAGAGTGCAAATACGAAGAAGGGTAAAGCGTCAATAGTGTGTACAAATAACAGAAAAGATTGCTGAAGAGAATCAATAGAGAGGATGTTCGAAAGAAATGAATATTCAATGTGTAGGATACATTAGGCAAACATTAACAGTGAATATATAAAATAATGTCAGAGATAACTAATTGTGATCAGTGACAGTCATAGTTAAAGTATATATATACATATATATGTACATGTACACGTGTCATACGCATTGATATAATATCTAACATGTGATAACAATAACTCATATAAAACAAGATTTATTTGCTGTATAACAATATATAGGGATGGGACTTCATCTGCATTCACAAGACTTGTCAGTGGTTTTTTTCAAAAAAAACAAAAAACAGTTTATACGTGGCAGTGGTCTATAATGTTACCTATGTCCTATAATTACAGATGGATCTACTTAGCGCAAAGACTTCTTTGGACCAAATGAAGGTAGCCAGGCACACTGGTAGGGCCTATCAGTGCCTTAGATGCATCAATCAAACCGGAAAAGAAGTTATAGATAGGAAGTCCAGAGTGGAGGAGCATGTCATGAAATGGCACCTAAGCCTAGACCAGGTACCATACTTCTGCCGTCTGTGCCTGTTTAGATGTAAGGATAGGAAAACCTTATACCAGCATGTGAACAGCTATGCCCGTCATCGCAAGATGGCAGCAGAGAGAGAAGTTATAGACTCTTCAACATACTTGGTAGAGAACCCAAGGCCGTACGTGATCAGCTCAGATGACTATGCTATGTTCTCACCAGAGGATTCACAGCAGATCTTCTTAAAGCGGGGATTGAAGGGACAGGTGGAACAGGAAGAGGATATAGTGGCCAGATCTTTCAGAGAGGCGTTAGTGGATGATACCATAGACACGGAAACAGAGTCCTTATTCGACTGTCTGCAAGATGTAGTTCCGAAGCCTATTACTGCTAGCCATGGTGTTGCACACCCTTACAGCCAGGGAACATTTGGACCAACAAACAGCTTCCAATGCGCTGCTCAACCAATGGTCTCGTTACTCCCAAATGGACGGTTGTCTACTATCCCAGCTACTGTGACAGCTCCTGCAGTCCCTGAAGCGCTGAATACTATTTCAGTTATAAGAAATGGCCCAGCATATACAGTTAGGCCTCAGCCAGAAGGTTCCGATGTACATGGCGCATCCAAAGTTGGAACCTATTTCCAACAACCCACATCTGCTCCTCAGACTTCATGGACCATGTGTCAACCCCAGACGACACTGCCATTGTTGAGCTTAAGAGAGAGTGATCTCCCAGCTACAGCTCAGATATTGAGAAGGGAGGAGGAAGTTGTGGAGAACCTTCTGCCCCAACTTTTGGGCAGCACTACAGAGAAGCGGGATGTCTCTGCCCCACCACAATCAAAGAAAAGGGCTAGGTCAGTTTCGCCAGTGCCATCCAGCTCCTCATCTAGTTCCTCTGGTGACTCAGTGAAAGTTTCCATCGGTATTATGGAAAAATCCATACAGGAAGCTGTGGATAAGAATGCTAGGGCTATAAGATGTCTGGAAAAAACGATACATCAGCAAAATAACATGCTTAATACGATATTTAACATGGTTAAAGTCCTGTATGATTCAGAGAGTGTGGCCAAGAAGGAACGCGAGAAGAAGGAATGCGAGAAGAAGGATAAAAGAGACAGAGATCAGGCTAGAGAGGAAGTTCGACGAGACAGACGAGACGAAAATAAGGAAAATAAACTGAAGTCTACAGTGAGTCACATCAACAGAAGTAGGAGAAACTAAGAATTAACATAATTGATTCGACAAATTATAATTTATTTACATCCATAAACTTGAAATATTGAAGCCTAAAAAGTTAAGAAGTGACTGAACTGAACTATAAGGACTCTGACTGGCAGATGCATCAAGTTGCAATTTAATTATAACTAGTGTGTAACACAATAGTGACAATTCCATAGTTAATATCGTAAGAACTGTATAGGTGGGTGAACACTTATAGTGACAAAGACGTGTTAACAAGTTATAATCAAAGTACTACAAGTACTGAACTGTGACTTTTGTGTTTACGTTTATGATCAAAGTACTATAAGTACTAAAACATTGACTGACTACATATAGTAGCTATTATTAAGTTAAATTGAACGTTACCATTTATTATAATGTTAGTTGGAACTTTAACATAATAAGGAGGGGGTTGTGATATGTCCCAGGGTTACAGCATCTTTTTACTAAAACATGTATTGTAAACTAGGTCAGGTTGTATTTATACTCTGTGTACATGTACGATTGTCATGTACATTTTTCAGTTTATCTGAGATCGATTTCTGTAATAATAATGTAGAGGACATCAGTGTCAACCTAAGGGAACTTTAATGTTAACATTTCTGAGTGTAATTATTTTATTTTTACCTTATACCATCTTTTATCCATTAAGTAATTCCATAGTGAAAGTGTTTATCACTGTGCTTGTTTATGTAAGCTGCCATTTTAAATCTACATGTCGCATTGCATTGTGGGAAGAACACTGGAGGTCACTGTAGTCTGCTATGTTTTAGCTCTCAGAAAACCTTGTAGTTCAAATTCGATCTACGTTTATTTTATAATCCCACATCAGATTTTGATATAAAAGGTCTAGTCATGTTTATTAATTATTACTCTTTAATATTTTATATTTAATTATATGTTAGAAATAGGTTTAAATACTTTATTTTGTGTTTTTTTATCAATGGGTATACTTTGTTTACATTGGTTACGCTATGGCGGCTCCGCCAGATTTGTAGGATTCCGCCAATGATTCCCATGGAGGAGATGGCGGATTGGCGGAATTCGGGGGAACTGGCGGATGGCGGATGGCGGAATTGTGGTGGATTTGTGGTGTAGTATAAAAGCTTCCTCCAGGTTTTGGAGGAGGACTCCGTAATTTTAGTTCCAACTGTGAGCATCTAAGTTTATTGAAGGTTAAGATTTAGTTAATAAATTATTTACACGGTTCAAATAAAGATATTCTAATAGATTTGCACACTATTAGATAAGATATATTTTAATGTTGAAAGAATTAGAGATTTAGATGATTATTTTGTTAACGTTACCACTGACAAGTACTGTAGATTAACAAGGGGCATTAGGAAATGAGAAGTGATTATACTTAAACCTGATACATGGATTTAACTTATCGTTGTGTTATTCAAGAAGTGTTACAAGCATTTAAATACATGCAGTTGTACTTATATTTCTGTGATTGAATTTATAACGATATATATTATAGTTAATTTACTGAAGCTGTCTCCTGTGTTTATTCACCAGTCCATACACTTAACATTTAGTTGGGAGTCCATTTTAGTTATAACTATTATTTAAACACACGCTACCAAAGGAACAAGAATGTACATATCGTACTATACGCTACCAAAACATTAGGATAATAGCCGGCACGTAACAATATCACGCAATAAAAGAGTTAATATGCCTTTAATTCGTCAGTAGATTTTCACCCTTCTGTGACATAAATTTCTTATGAGAACTTATGATATTCCCGGTAAATTTTATTATGCCATTATTCGATTTCAGTGGGACAGACTGTGGGAACTACTTTCGGTTAAGGAATTAAGAACCCCTACAGCAATTCCATAATGGTTTCTTCACATGAAATAGAAATACTGATTAAAATGTGAATGGTAGTTTATACTCACAAAATCGACCAGGTAAGGTGTTCCTTTGGAAAGTTTAGAGTAAGCATGCAATATGGAAAAACATGGACTCTTCCTATGTTGCACATTTCTGCATACACAGCGTTCATGTCACAAAAACATATGCATACTCGACAATGAGCTGTCGTATTGTTGCCATTAGTTATTTCAAGAAGATTAATAGTCTCATACTTAAGATGAAGCACACACCGTTTTAGTAACATGTAACATCATGAACAGATTAAAAAAACATAAAGACATTACAGAATATAATGCCCTGTTTACTTATACACGCATATAGCAAAATATCGAGCTGACTTTTTCAGTTGTGCATTTTGTGCTCTCATAAGAGTAGGTGAACTTTCCATGTCAAATAATGAGTGCAAATGGGTGCAATTATCACAGTTCTGCTTTCAACGTAACATATTTCTTAAAAGGGCTCTGTGTTGATATTTTGCCAAAACAGAATGCATTTACTTTGTCATTGTGATGAGTCAGCAATAACAACCTACCAATTTAACAGTGTGCTTAAACAACTATTACAATTCTTATGTATCCAGTGATCATGTTATGCATCCCATTTATTTAAAATAGGGATGCAACAGCAATGTTTCTTGAAGGGAAATCTGAGGATGAGGTTAGGCCGATGACAACTTCAGGAAAAAAAGGAAGTAACGTTTTAGGGTCAGTATATATGACGAGTTATTTGTTCAAATAATACTTTGTTAAGGTACCAGTAATCGAAAATCGTCACCGATATACGGAATGTAACATATGTTCTCGGCAACACATGCCTCTTTTTGTCTTAATTTTGTCGCACGACCTCATTTATCAAGAATGCAGGGTTTTTGTAAAATTGAGTAAGATTCTCTTTATGCCACGAATACGTAGAAGAGCACGAATACGCCGACAGAAAGCTGTTGAACGGAATTTCGCTGGGTATGATGTCTGTCCATCTTGGCGTGCATATATACACCATAACAAACCTATTTCAACGTCTGAGAGGGACTGTTTTGGTCAACAAACGTCTTAAACAATGATGTCCAGGGATTACGTCACGTCAAGATGACGCATTTTTTCAAGTACCTACGTCAACGTTTCCGCAACCTAGCAGAACCGCAATGGAACCGTCGTGACACCACCGTAAACATAAGGGAACATCCTAACAACCGAATACGTGCCAGGACCATTTCTGACCGAATACGTTGTTAGTATATGCTGCTCTCGTTATATGACGTAACGCACGGTTTCGCTTATGAACGTTTATCTGACCACCAGATTCACACAAAACTAGCGGAATATTACTATCAGACCTAAATACTGGTACTGAAATAAAATAGTGTTAAGTTCAATGCACGTCAAGGTATTTGATACCCGCCAAGATATTTAATTATTAATACAGAGTTGTGTTTCTCGTATCGGTTAAAGCATTTCTATTCTCAGTATTTTCTAATATACAACCGATGTTCTGGAGTCACAGATATTCAACAACAAGCCGAAATGCCTATGATGTTACATGTACAGGGGTGAAAGGTCAATTCATACTGATTCCTATTGTCCGGAATATAGTTATATATGCTTCCGAATTTCCGGAGTAAAATATATTCAAAGTATAGTTTAGAACATTTCCGATTGTCCGGAATATGCTAAATACGGTTTATATAAATATCTCCGATTATTTATATGTTGTTGAACTGACACTATATCCGATTGTCCAATATGTGGAATTACATGTTGACATGCCAATATTTCCAATTATCCGGAAAATGTTATTAACTGTCAGTTTTTCCTGACTGAATATATGAATATATTTTGATCTGACAATTAACTAAATTAATCATTAATTGTCATACTAGTATATGAATGCAATACATCCAATCAGCCATGGGCAAGTATGTCAAAATATAACGCATTATAAAAGCTGATTCTCAGTCGACCTATCTCGGATGCTTTGTTTTAAATTCCACTTCGCATAATAATAGCGCCATTTTTATACTAGACTACGCTGTGCCAACCAATAACGTAAATGATCCTATTGAAGACCATGTTAAACAATAATGTGCTGAAGCTTTTGAAAACGCTGGGATTAATTTGTTTTATTTGCAATGACAAATTCAAGAGACGTTCTTTAAGCGTCAATGATCACCTGTAAGCACTAATGACTTTTCCATACCTACCCACTGTGTCTTATCAACGGAACTTATTGATGCTATTTATCAGGATTTTACTAGCGAAAATAACTACATATTTGGCTTGTACCAATATTAGAAGTATGTATAAAAGTCGAAGAGGAAATTGGTATTCAGAGAACAAAGTCAACGAAAAACGGACTTCTTATATACCAATCTTTGCATGTTATATACAGCGTAAGTTAATTTTATATTTGCCACAAGGGCACTGGTCCGTCTGTAATATTCAAACTAGTATTTGATAGTTTTGAGGGCATGCATTTTAATATGAAAAAATGAGATATAGGGTCCAATAGAAACCACAGCGTCCGACCCGAACGCAATGGCATCGTAGGTCCGCACTGTACTGAAAACAAGGATTTGATAATACAATGAAAGAGACAAAAAAACAAAAAAAACAAAAAACAAAAAAACAAAAAAAACAAAAAAACACAGAAAGGGTGGCGAAGACAGGGTTACCGACTTGGAACGGTCAGTAGGCAATAAGGCCTACTGGTTTGCTTGAATCGAAGGCTTCAAGGCAAACTGTGATGATGGTCTTCACATTGGTTTTCAGGCCAATTCCATTATATCTGCTTGGTAACTATCTAGTTTAAACGCAAATACCCTTAAGCATAAACTGCGTTTGGGTTTTGTTTCTAAAGTCGCTTTGTCTTGTAAATATTGTTTACCAAGTAAAATAATATATTTTAGTGTTTTATCGTTATACTTTATAATGAAATGACAGCTTCTGATTAGAAAATTAGTTTAGACACTTTAGAAAATCTATAGACTGAAGAAAGCATAGACTACTTTCATTAAATCCCTTAATCGCTTAACCATAGTGTGCCTCTAAATAACTTTTTATTGCAATACTGACAGACACATACTTTTTCAAGAAAACTGAGTGAACAAATTCTGCACATAAATTTCTTCCTAAGTGGTAGCCATTTTAAACTTAAAATATTCCCAGATTATAGTTCATGACGTTTTGTATAACGTTTTCAGAATTTGTTGTGATTGCCATAATATATAATTTTTTGTACCTATGATTTGAGTTGATTTTACCTATTTAACAGTTATTTTTAAAATTGAGGCCATTTAAAAAATAAAATAATGGGCGCTGGTCCGTAGCTTATTTCTTTTTTCAGAAGGGTATTGCCTAGTTATGTGCCAAGTTTAGTGCTTTTATCAAACATATTGTAAATAAATCAATAGATGTTGCATAATCTCATCCTATATTTTAAGACCAATGTCAGCTCATAAAACATGTGGTGTTTTTATCTGAAGGATGTATTTATTAAATCGCCTAAGTCTAACGCGTTTACGCCCAGTGCGAATCTTATCGCGTCAAAACTAAGCTACATTATGCGAATGTACACAATTCAATTAATCACAGGATGTCCTCCTTCGCATTTTTGTACTACTCTCCGACACTCGGAACAATGGCTTCATGATTAAATACAAGTCATCCATGTATTATAAGCCGCTTTGCACTGCGGAATGTGAGTAAAGACAAATTATGGCTGTATTAAACCGAACAATCCTTCAATATCGTTCGGCAGAGAGTGAGTATATCCAGCGTACTCGATGGTCAGGAATAATTAAGAAACTCCCGAGACTGCTATCCTATAAAGGAGACAATTTATTTTCATTAAGTGGGATAAACTCGCACCTGCGCTAGAAGAATTGGTATTGGACAGACAAATAGAATCAGGGCTTATCCACATAGTTTCGTAATAAATGTCTGTATGTGGAATTGTTGACGAGTGGGATTAATTAAAATGCTTGGGTTCTTTTTTCCATTTGCGTGTTTTTATTTTGAATTCACCGACCGAAGACATCTGTTGTATAGATTAATCGACATCTGTCGTAAGTTAAAAATGTAATCAATAAAAGTATAAACTAACAAAATTATATTGACGACATTGAATGGTTAACACAAACTGTCATATTTCTAAAGCAGTATATGTTGCGAAATAAACATGTGCTTGAATGCAATGTAGGCTGCAACAGAACACATCATTGCAATTGCTGATGTTGCTATTACATGTTCTCAGTGAAAAATACTTCATAATCGCTAAATAGTAATTAAATTAACTCTGATCACAAAATAAGTTTGAGTACTGATGTCAGTTCGTCGACGTTATTTGCCTAGAACATTCAACAAAGTGAAAAGGTTCGTTTCCAATCATACACAAACCAACTTTATACGTACTAAGTGTATTGCTTTGCTGTTGGATTTGATCATAAGGAAATCCTATACTCGATGGTAGTCGTGTTTTGATTTTTAATCACTCGAAGTGAAAAAATCGTTTCCAATCATACTCAAACTAACTGTATAATTGCCTAACACCTCACTCATGAAACAAACTGATATAATGTATGAGTGCATTACACGCTCAGTTTGTTTTTCTGCTTAATAACAAAACATTTATTCTAAAAGTGGGTACCTACAACTTTATTCTCGTCTTGATAATGACACAATACAATTAGTAAACTTTGTGTGTAAGGTAAATGGGAAAACCATAATAAAATCATAACAATTCTGATAGTTATACTTTGAAAAATGAGAAGAAAGTTCCTATAGAACACACAAATGAAAATTAATAGATCCGAACGGTACAACAAACAAAGAGCAAATTAAATACACTATGCCAATGATAATTAACAACAAAAAGGGTGGTACCTGGACGTGGTACTCCTGTGTGGTTTTACAGTATCGAATATTAACGACTGTGAAAAACTAAAATCACCTTTGAAACTGATCAAAAGATGTTCTGACAATATTCTCTTAACAGGAGAAGCTGCGTCATAGAATTCATTTAGTCGGTTTTTGCCAACAAACGGCGGGTATATGTGCAAGAAATAAAACAAAAAAATGTAATGAAACACAATTACGAAAATAAAAATTAAAATACTATCTTCAGGATGCAAATGCTTAAGTGCTGTACATACAAGCACTTTATTGACATGTTGTTTTATCATCCAATGTTATACAACACGTTATTAAAATGACAGGCCTGCACCATATGTAATATTAAAAAGGCCTTCCAACTTGACTTACAAATTGACTCTCAAATAAGTCAACTAGCTGTGGGTGCGCCAAGCCGCCGCGACGGGATATTTACTTGAAAACGTCACGCGCAAAAAAACCCGTAAACAAACTTCGTTTTGAGCAGAGTTCAGGATAGCGGTCAAAATGACACCAGTGCTGTAAATTGTATTCAGCTGACAATGTACATAAACAAGTAAACAAATACATGTATTCGTTTGCTACACAGTGGATTTTAAGTTTAAATCGTGTTTTGTTTATTCCATTCTATTGAAAACACGAATTCTAGACATTGACAAATCGCCGACTGTTTCGAAAATTTAAGTGAAATTTGGCTTTTAATCAAATTAATAATTACAATTTGTTTTTATAGCCAGACAAAACCCCGAAAGCATTAACGTCAAGAAAACATCTTCCTATACAAGCCGGCAAAATATCATTACAATTTGGAAAAAATATTTTTTTTCTACCCAATAAACGTTTCATGACCGTCCATACAGTTTCACTCCGAAATACTGAATTTTTTTTGCTTCCAAGTAAACACTTTTAAAATCACTTATTTATTATTAAAATTCACAAATAATATACAAAGAAATATAAAAATATCGGACAGGGAAAGTAGCATTCAAGGAGGACAGTCAAACACAAAACACAGAAACAAACACGCAAACAGACAAATAAGAAGGTAAAAGTAATAATAAATGCAAACGACATCACAAACACAAAAAGGGTTGATAATAGGGCTACCGCCTTGGAACGGTCAGTGGCAAGGTAGGCCACTGGGGGTTTAAACCGGTTCTAGGGTGCACCAATCCTCACACTTACCCTACTGTCATCCCAATAAAACAGGATAGTGTAAATAAAGAAATCCCCGCCATGATCTAATCTCTAACCAACAAGGCAGCATCAATAGGCAAAATAAGTAGAACACAAATATGCTCGTGTAAATATAATACAAATAACAATAGCCTAATAAGCCACAATGAAGGTACTCAATGACTTGGCAGAAGCCAGAGCAACAAGAGAATAAACCATTAACATGATTAAGGGCACGACAAGAAAGCCATTTCCTAATAAAATAACCATTATTTTCATATTACTTTACTTTTCTTAAAAATGTGCCGTCTATGTTGTGTTATTGTAAACATTATCTCCGACAAAAAAGCATTGCAGTAGTAAAATGTCGGCTGTTTATCGATCGACTTCAGTTAATTTTATTTTGTAATTCAATTTTTATGGTGATTTTAACAGCGAGAAAAAAGACAAGAACATGATTGATGAGTTTATCCTTCCTCTAGCAGTATTTATTTTTTCAATAAAATTTGAAAAAAAGGACGTTTTGCTACCCAAAAAGACGTCTGGGGTCACTAGTTTACGCAAGCGTTTCGAACGCTGTTTTGCGTAGTGCTGTTACACGGCATATGAGTAAACAGAGGTCAGCTAACTGCGATAAAATCTGAAATTAGCTTATAAACGGTAATCAGGTAATAAACAAAATGTCTTTCAGCAGCTAAATGTTTATAAATAAATCAGTGAACATGATATATCTTTTAAATTCTAATTTTATGAAAAACATTGCTAAAATCACAATACCGTTTTTCTCCCAAAGTCCACATTCCAACACCACAAGTTACAAGAAATCTGACGTCACACGGGATTTTAAAAGTTTCACAGGATGAAATGATGTACGCGGACAACCTTCCCCTCCTACAAATGTGGTTATATCGCTTCACATATGACTGCCAGTCTGTAAGGTCATTGGATTATATACTCAAACAATATGAATCAGTGGCGTAGCTGAACTTAGGCACTGCAGGCCCGGCCCTGCAGATGATTCTGGAAAAATGCCAAATCTGCAATAAAAACTGCGATTGTGGGATTGTGGGGTGGGGGAGGGGTTGTGAAACCAGCATACAAGCGAAGACAAATTGATAATTGTATTTGTGTCTGATTAAACTAAAGCAAAATCATTTATGTTTGAGCATTTTAAATGCATCCGGAATATGCACCAGAATGCGCCAGAAGCACTTAATTCATCAACTTTTTTTCTGGGGGAGGATGCCCCAGATCCCGCCCCCATCCCCTACAGTGCTCAGAAATTAAGCCGGCCAGCAGCTCCAAAAAGGCCAGCTACGCTCCTGTGAACTATGGGTTTATTGACCGGAACAACAACCTCAGATGAAGAGGAGATGGAGATAACTATTCCCATCAGACATGCCATCATCAGGGTCTATCCCAGCTCTTAGGTGCAACACCTTATCCACTGTCTTGCCGAGACCTCTGACTCAAATCAGTTGCATGTAGTATCATAATTATGGTTAAGAAAAAAACACCAGTATACGTGTTACCGCTCCAGCGCCTTACAGTTACCTCTGAGCTAAGAAGATTCGTGTACCCTCCTAAATACTGGGAAATATTTTGTGACTTGTTCATACTGTGCCGAGTGAAATATAGATAACTTTCGTAGTGTCCAGTCTTTTTGTTATTAGGTCTGAGGAATGTCTAATCAGACACAAGTGGTTCTTAGAATGATCCCGGACAATACCCCTAATGAAACAAAACAGGTGATAGAACAATCGTGCCTCAGCCGAGACTCATTCTCGGATCCAGTGACAGCATTCAAGATTAACAGAATACTCTGGTGGTAATTAAGATCGTCCTTGTTTAGATACCCGTCCACGAAAGCGGTTATGGCGTATAGTGTTACCCTTGTGGACACTCTAGCACGTTCATTATTAATCGGATCTTTACCAGACTGCCAGGCCTAGATCTTATATCAATGAAAGCTGGGACATGTTCGAAAACCAGCCAGATCAGATTAGTTTCGCCAGAGTTGTGGCCCTTGATTTGCTGGAAAATGCCATATGTTGCCTTGTGAACACTCTAGCACCTTCATTTATTATTTGATCTTAACCAAACTTGTACAGATGGTTAATATCAATAAAAGCTCGGACACATTTGAAAAGTCATCAAATATGACCAGTAATATCGGAATTATGGCCCTTGTTTGTTCTGAAAAATGCCCCAATAGAATTTACCTTTATGGTCATATTCACATGACACTGAATCATCAAAAAGACATTCGTAGTATAATAAATACAGTACACGAGGATTTCCACTCTCCTAATCGAAATTAGGCGACCAACATCACTTCACCAATTCAAATGCTTGCGTAAAGATCACCTCATGAGATTTTAACTATTCTTGAAACTTATAGTCTTGTGGTATGTTAACTTGTATGTTGTCTTACCGCAGATAACTATGAGTAATTAGGGTTCTGAACAGTTTTCAATTGTACCTGGATTCGTAAAACATATTTTTTCTCTTGGTATACTGTTTATCTATGGTATGAATATGCCTACTAAAATCATCTACTTACCTAAAATATATATTGTTTCGTGGTGGATTAGCTTGTAAGTTGTATATAACCAGACAAAATATGAGTAAATTTGATATTAATCATTTGTTAAAGTTCATAGTTGTATTCCTCTTAGCCATTATTGTGCGTTTTTTTAAATAGATGATAAAGTTTCTATGCAAGTTTTATGCTAATATATATAACATTCTTTCAACAAATGTATGTACAATTAAATCAAGGTATTATTATAGATTTGTTCATGACTATTTTTGTGCGCATTCCCATTGATTATGCAACTGAAATACAACCTAATGATGTTACTCTAATTTGGATCAATTAGTACAGGAAGAACTTTTTATTAATATGTTCATGACCATAGATTAATAGTTTGCCAAGGTATGTGCTAGGTTAGGATGCCGGTTAATCTTTTATGAAAAGGGATATAATTCTGCCAGAATGAAATACTGGGTTGTTTGGACATGTCAGTGGCATTGTACATGAAGAACTGAATAATCACCATAATGTCAATACTTTGCTCAAGTTGCGAGCATTGTTACATTGCAGGTTAAAGGGAAAAGGGCCATAACTCTGCCAAAATGAAATTCAGACTTTTTGATTCGGATCTATTGAACACGTGTAACATATTTCTTGGAGTAAGATGAAGATGTGTGTAAAGTTTCATTAACATAGGTAATAGAAGATCTTACATGAATATTGGAATATCTAATTTTTAAACAATTTGGATAAAATTGATATGATACGCCGGAGGCTATGCTGAGCATCCATTTGAAATGTTTACGGAATTCAATATTAAATAAGCAAGATGTGAGATTCTATTGGTCAAATAACTCAAAACATGGCACAAAACGTATATTTATTAATGTAACTGCCTACATAATAATGATAGTCGTCAAATGATGTGTTTGTCGCTACGGTTTGTGTACAACACCAAACGTTTAAATACCTTATTGGTGCAATATTATCAAAATTTAGTAACTAATATATAACAACAATTTGCTTTTCACTATTCTAGTAATTAGTATTCATGATTGCGAAAATGTAGACATGTTTGCTCGGTTATGTACCCTTAGTTCAGTAAAACTATGTACTTATTCAACATGAATGTTGTTGCTTTTATTGAGTACGAGATAAGCATAACTACTATTTTCACATCACTATAATTGGAACGGATGACAGTGCTAAAAGTGTTTTTTAATTTATGTGGGGGGAAATGCGCACTGATCCTGGTGAAAAGCCTGAGCCCCAATTAATGTTCAGTACAAGAAAAATTGTCATGTCATTTGTCATGTAGATGTAGTTCAAGATAATCCATTCAATTTATTTTTCAACACTTTGCTCCATTACAGTTGTAAACCGTCAACGTGGGTTTTGTGAAACTGGCAGCAACTTGCATGAAAATAAAGAAAATGCAAACACTGAGTATTGCACCTTAAATGTCTGCTGTACATGAAATACTAAATCTTGATCATTGCTAATATTAAATTTACAACATATATTTTTTATATAGAACCGCTAGGCCAAATGAAATAACACCCGTGTTTACTGTAACATTGTCAATACAAATGGGTTAGTAGATCAACTATTTGTTATCTTGAGTCCATGAGTTGTATTTCGACCACGAGAACATTAAATAAAGAAAAAATTCAGTGGGTGTATTTTTAAACATGTTAAAACAAATTGTATTTATTTACTTGAATGTATTGTTTAAGATCCTTTTCATGCTTTAATATATGTTCTTAGTTCCGTTTTTTCAAGATTTATTCAATAATTAATTATTAATTATTGAATAAATCTAGTTAAGTTAAAACACCATGAAACTTTGCCTTGAAAAGTATAATATATTCATATTTTTTTGGCGTTTATGTGAAACCATTTTCATGAAACCATGCTTTCCCATCAAATACATGGTATATACACTTCTCAAAACTGCTAACTACACCGCTCACGTTTTGGGTAATATATATCGATGGGTTGAATGTTTTTCAATAAAATCAAAAGGAAATACCAATTCAATCATTTTTACATCATTTCATTTTATTTTTTTCATGGGCAATGCTAGAACTAAACCACAATAAGCAATTACAAACGACCCATGTAAACACTAAAGTCACACTTTTATGAACAAGAAATGAAAAGTGTGACTTTAGTGTTTACATGGGTCGTTTGTAATTGCTTATTGTGGTTTAGTTCTAGCATTGCCCATGAAAAAAATAAAATGAAATGATGTAAAAATGATTGAATTGGTATTTCCTTTTTATTTTATTGAAAAACATTCAACCCATCGATATATATATCCCAAAACGTAGCGGTGTAGTTAGCAGTTTTGAGAAGTGTATAATATCTGTGTACAAACAGCTGGTACAAGTACTAACCTCTATGAAATCAATGTTGAATTTGCGATCTACTTCAACCGCACCTCATCCAACGAAGAGTCGAATTTTAGATCAGAATTTGTAAGATACTATACAGGCATCATGTCTCCCTATGAAAAAAAAAATGAAACAGTGTATTAACGCAAATGCCAATTTTCATTTGGATCTAAACTTTACGTTGAAATTAAATAGATCTAATTAATAATTATGTAATCAATTCTTGTTTCTACTTAGAAAATGTCCATGGTACACAGATGCACCACTTTAGCATAGTCAATCACATAAAATAGAACTGGGAGGTAGTGTGTCCATTTTTAAAATTGAAAACTAAGTTTATTGTAGCCGTATTTTGGCTTTAACACAGGAAACTGTATCATCTGAAGTTCTATTATTATAATTGTCTAGATAGACAATTATAATAAAAGGTAATTTATAATCAAACGATGCAATTTCCTTCGGTATTTAGCAATTCATTGAACACATTTTTTACTGAGATTGTAGAGAAAATATTCGGGGTTGTTGGGAAAGTAAAGAGGGGGCGGGATACTAGTGGTGAGGGTGGTAGGGTGTACGCCTGCTGCATGTGGGTAAATGTAGAGGGAGTGGAAACTGTAGCACATTCGGATTGCTTTCATTTGTATTTAATTTAATGGTTAACTTACTGGTCCGTGGCAGAATGCAAGTCTTCTTTTCGACGTCGAATCAAATTGAATACGAAGTGAACTTTGATTTGAACGTTTAAATCCCTTAACCCCTTAACCATAGAGTGCCTCTAAATAACTCTTTATTGCAATAATGAAATATAAATACTTTTAAAATTTTCAAATTTCTTCCTAAACTGTAGCCATTTTGAACTTAAAATATACCCAGCTTATAATTCATGACGTTTTGTCTCGCAGAATTTGCCATAGTATATATATTTTTATACATATGAGTTTATTTATTACCTATTTGGCGGTCATTTAAAAAAATAAATAATGGGCGCTGGTCCGTAGCTAAATTCTTTTTTTCAGAAGGGTCTTGCCTAGCTACGTGCCAAGTTTAGTGCTTTTATCAAACAACGAACCATGTTTGCACCAATTTTCCCCCACTGCCCGTATCCGTTCTAGTTTATGTTGTAAATAAATTAATATCTGTTGCATAATCTCATCCTACGTTTTAAGACCAATATCAGCATATAAAACATGCGGTGTTTTTGTCTACAGGATGTATTTATTAAGTCGCCTAAGTCTAACGCTTGTATCACGTCTAAACTAAGGTACATTATGCGAATGTACACAATTCAATTTATCACAGGATGTCAACCTTCGGATTTTGCGTCTTCTCTCCGACACTCGGAACAATGGCTTCATGATTAAATACAAGTCATCCATGTATTATAAGCCGCTTTGCGCAGCGGAATGTGAGTAAGGACAAATTATGGCGTTATTAAATCGAACTAATCTTTCAACATCGTTCGGCATAGAGTGGGTATATCCAGCGTATTCGATGCTCAGGAATAATTATGAAACTCCCGAGACTGCTTTCGTATAAATAAGACCAATTATTTTCATTAAATGGGATAAATTCGTACCAGTGCTAAAAGAATTGGTAATGGACAGACAAATAGAATCCGGGCTTATCCACATAGTTTTAATATGTATATATGTGGAACTGTTGACGAGTGGGATTAATTACTGTTTTTCCATTTGTGAGTTTTTATTTTGAATTCACCGACCGAAGACATCGGTTGTATCATACTCAGCTTCATTAATCGACATGTGTCGTTAGTTAAAAATGTCATAAAAGTATAAAATAACAAAATTATAGTGACGAGATTGAAAAATTAATACAAACTGGCATACATTTAAGCGGTATATTTTGCTACATAAACATATGTTTGAATGCAATGTAAGCTGCAACAGAACACATCTTTGCAATTGTTGAAGTTGCATTTACATGTTCTCAGTGAAAGATAATCATAATCGCTAAATAGTAATTTAACTAACTCCGATCACAAAATAACAGAACTTTGAGGTTGAGTACTGACGTCAGTTCGTCGATGTTATTTGCCGAGAACATTCAACAAAGTGAAAAGGTTCGTTTCCAATCATACAGAAACCAACTTTATACGTACTAAGTGTATTGCGTTGCTGTTGGATTCGATCATAAGGAAATCTTTTACTCGATGGTAGTCGTGTTTTGATTTTTAATCACTCAAAGTGAAAAAAATCGTTTCCAGTCATACTCAAACTAATTGTATAATTTCTTACATTGTAACATCTCACCGACGAAACAACGTGATATAATGTATGAGTGCTTTACACGCTCAGTTTGTTTTGCTTAACTGCTTAATAACACAGCATATAGCCTGAAAGTGGGTATCTACAACATTATTCGCGTCTTGATAATGACAAGAATACAATTAGTGCACTTTGTCTGTAAGGTAAATAAGCAAACCATAATAAACATCATAAATATTCTGGTAATTATACATTTAAAAATGAGAAAAACGTTCCTATAGAACATACAAAGGGAAATTACTAAATCAACGAACAAATTTAAATTACCATAAACAACATTAAAAGTGTAAGTGGACGTGGTACTCCTGTGTTGTTATACAGTATCGAAGATTAACGACTGAGTAAAATTAGAATCACCTTTGAAACTGATCGTAACATGTTCTGACACTATTTTTTTAACAGGAGCAGCTGCGTCATATAATTCATTTAGTCGGTTCTTGCCAACAAACGGCGTGTATATGTGAAAGTAATAAAACAAAAAGATATAATGAAACACAAGTAAGAAAATAAAATACTATCTTTATAATACAAATGTTTAACGTCTCACACCACAATAATTTTCGAAAGGGTCCCATTGTAATGTTTTTGTTCGTGGCATAGAGATAACAGATTTTACAACATGTAGTTATGCTTAAATTCTTCATTGATCCAATATCTGCAATTTAAAACACATTTAAAAAATATTTACCAGATTGAACTTTTTTAATTACATGTTTGCGTGACACCTATCAAAATTTAGACAAAAATACAACCCCGTGGTGATGTGTAAAATGAGGCAGAATTAGCTAGAAATCTTATATCAACATGCATTTTTCTGTGATCTCTTCCTAAAATGCTGTAAATCAATGTATCCTGTAAAATGTAGAAAAGCGAAGTTGTTTTTTATCTACCTCCTTCATCTGTAGGGCACGAGTATTCAAGGGAGATAATAGTGGTGTGAGTCCGTAAGTGCTTTACCTACAAGCACTATTTTTACTTGTTTTTTTATCATCCAATATTAAACAATATATAATTAAAATGACAGGCTTGCACCGTAATATGTAATATTAAACAAAGCCTTCCGAATTGACTTCCAAATTGACTCTCAAATACGCTAGCGGTAAGGATGCATTTAAATGTACTGCAGGCTATATGTAATAGATAGAGTCTGGTCTCAGCGAGTTGGCTTATTTAAACACCGAGATGGGCGTAGCCCATCGAGGTGTTTAAATAACCAACGAGCTGAGACAGACTCTATCTTTTTTGTAGCATGGTGTACTTAGTAACACTGTGACGTCATTTTGACCGTACTCTAAATTTCAATATCCGGTAGTTGTAGCACGGCATAGCCACGCCCCTTTAGTTACCCTAAATTAAACGATTTAATGCTCTGCATTAATCAAAGGAAATGTCACCGACCATGCTACAAGGAAGCTTTACGGGATCCAATTACGAGTAAACCCATCGTGATAATGTAGTTCATTTCCATATTAATGTTCACTCATCTATGCCTTATGATCCGTACGACGATTTAATTTGTGCTAACCGATGCGGATATGTTTGTATACATCACTAATGCTAATTCATATGATGCTTAAATGCTCTAATACATTATGTGTTACTGATTGTGTTAATTAATATGTTTTAATAAAACAAGGCATCGCGCGACTTCATTGATTGCGTATGTAAATTTCGTATGGAACTGGAGCACATTCGGATTGCTTTCATTTGTATTTAACTTACTGGTTAACTTACTTGTCCGATGCCGAAGGTAAGTCTTCTTTTCGATGGCTTCTATTGGCCTATCTTTGCGTATTTGGATTGGAACCGTTCGCTAATGCAAATTCCATCTAGTGCCTTTAATGAAGGTACTAGATTGTTTATTACAAATATCCAAGCGTTGAGGGATTATATTTCAGTTTAACAGTTTAATACAAATACTCAGTAATATAAAATCATGTGTTACCAGATAACATGCCATGCCACAATTATGCTTTACTGTTGAAGATGGCAAATATTGAAGACTCGGAGCAAAAAATTCTTATTTTCTATTGATATAATTTTTATATTATACTTTCACCAATATTTAGAACTGGTAACATAATCCTTAATGATGCATAACAATTCCCAATAATGCCAAGCTACTTGCATTGGAATCTCGCAGACTAAACAATGTTTAAGCAGTTTAACAATGTTTATTCCCTAACGAGCAATTAATTTACACTAGGTTTAAACACATAGCCAAGAGATGGTAACATGCATATCAAAATATTACTTCTTCCTTCATAGCGTGATATATCATTGCGTTTACGTGTGAATGTAACATTGTATGGTTGTAAAATTCGCTAGCTTGGATATATCTCTTTATATAAAGGCATGTTCTTCTTCGGGTGGTTGCGTTCTGAAACTCTTTCAGTGTTTTGAAATTCTATTTTGTCTTTTACACTTTACACAATTAGAAAGGTAATCGTATACCCCCAGACTACTCTCAATTATGGTTTGTTTTCTGAAATATACAACACACTTTACCTATAAATGATCACGGCTGTGCCTGATGCAATTCAGTTACTTTTAAACGTTTCATTTTGTTTCATTTCCTTTCAAGCAAATGATAAGGCTACCATTTAATATAAAAAACATTGTTGGTTGGACAATTACTTATTTGATTAAAATGTACGTATAGTTTATATTTGCAAGTGAGTATGCCAATAATGGCAAGGAATTATAAATTATAAAAAACATAAAAATAAGTATAAAAGTCGAACAGGAAATACAGCTTTCGCAGAACACAGTAAACCCAAAAACACACAAAACGACAAACATAAATGGCAATGTTAACAAGGTTAATAAGGAATAAAGGAATATGACGTCACAAACACAAAAAAAGGTTGACAATAGGGCTACCGCATCGGAACAATCAGTGGCAAAACAATTGGCCACTGGGGGTTTAAACCAGGTTCTAGGGTGCATTAAACCCAACATTTATCCTACTGTCATCCCAATAAAGCAGTGTAAATAACCACCTCAACTCGAGTACAAGCTAACATTGTCGGTTAGCTGATTTTTCAATCGTTGTATTTTGATCAATCTCTACGGGCATTTTATAACGAGTTTGTAATATTAATCTCAAATGAATATAAATATCAATAATATAAACATAAAATATCTACAAATTTGTTTGTGTTTCCTTACGAATTGCTAAAAAACATTTGAATTGATTGCATTCAGTGCACTCGTAATGCTTGAATATTAACCGTGCTTTCAACACTTACTTAAAATCTTATCAGAAAAGTTGCTTTCATAATGAATAGTTAATTTGGTGCACATGTATATATGTCCTTAATATTGTAATATTTAATTTGTTTTATTTCTGAATGCTTTCTACCGTAAGGGCTTGCCATACTAGTGTTTTGTATTTACCGGCAGCCCAATTCTTGGGGCTTGGTAATCAACTCGGTTATATGTGTCTGTTTTACATTGTTTTTATGGTTAAGAAAACACGTTCATAAGCTGTTGAACATAATTATGTCGATAGAACATATCTCTAAAGAAACCTGACCGTTTCTGTCTATCACTCAGCGTGCATGTATAAATAATCCAGCGATTGTACGGGTTGATTAGACATACACTTAATAACACATATTAATAATTAGTTTTATCATTCGGCCTTAAACCCTAAAGCAATGTATTCCAATTCTTGAGCTCTCCAGAGGTAATTGGTTATAAAACAATACGCTTCCAGGATCAATAGACACTTTAATGAGTTTAACAGTCTGGGGTAACCAGTTGATGTCTTTGGAATGGGAGAACAAATATTAACGAAACACAAACAAGTTTCGAATACCTCATGCGTCGAAAATGCATAAGCTTGATGGTCCCTTTGAATATAAATTTGCATAAATGTCACTTATTTTAAAGACTAAATTAAATGTGTTTAATGTTTTATCTGATGCGTTTAGACAGAGAGCAAACGGAAATGCAAAATCAAATCAGTAGGATTTGGATAGATTCCTTTTAAGGTACTCTCGGTAGATTTTTTAGTGTATATATCCTGTCTTATATCTGATAATTATCGAATGGCTTTTGGTAAATTTCAGTATTTTTTTTAACGTGCTAATTTCGCTTCAACTATTTTACACTATGGTTGTCAATGATGTTAGACAACAACAACCTATTCAAACTTCAGGGTCCGACCCTGGATCAAGATGTCAAGGTCCAAACAAATTGTCAATTCACTAAAAGTAATATAAGCGCCATAGTTTTCAACCTGAAATCGCTTCGTCGAAAGCATGTCGTAACGTCTAGATTATATTTTAATAACGTATCTAAACGTTCACATCACTAGCATTGGATGTTATCGCAAGTCAATTATGATATTTGTATGACTGACAACATATAAATTAAACTTATAATTAAGTTATTTTCTATTATTCGACCAAGCCATTACGAGACACCGTGCTCCTCTTTATCTTCTTTCTCAATCTATAAGCAGATTTAAACAAATACAATGTGCAATGGTGATATACAAGGTTTATTCCATCAAGATTTCTACCTGCCATTAAATAATATTATCAAACACGAACTATTATGTTCCAATATTATTATCGTTTCTTTGGTGTAATAATTACGAGCTCCCACCGGAACAATACATATTTAGATGTTTTTGTTCTTTGAAATAAAACGATGTCGTTATAGGCCAAACGTCATCATACGATGAGTTTTCCTAGTCCACTGCAAAACATGTACTCATTAATCCTCTACATTGCACGCCTTACAAAGTCATGCTTCATGTCGTCGCTGCATGTTTACGCACACAACAGCGGTCCTCAACGCATGTTTCAATTTAAAGCAACTAAACCGCAAAATAACAGTAACATTAAACTACAAAGACGTTTATTGAAACTCTATACAGGTATGCATGACATATAACCATACAATAATTATAAAAGTAAAGGTTTTATTCACCTTTTCTTGAACTATTCGTAATTGAATATGCGTAAAATAAATTATGAGTTGATAATTCTTAATTGAACGCTTTAGGTTTGGGGTTTGGTCTGGCTGGTTAAAGCTAGTTATATATATGCCTCGTCGTCAGTTGGTTAAGAAACGGAGTGCATCTGTTGTAAACCGTGCATGTTGATGGAGGGATAGCTACTTTAAAGTTTCAACTAGTGATCAGACGGGGTTTTATCTTCATTACAAATTCTGTTTCTACGACGAACGACGATTCTGGCTGTTCACCCGCAGTTCGCCCAATCTTTCCTTTTTTTTACTTTATGGTGGACCGTTTCTGGTACCTTGCGGATATAGTATCTATAAGAGGTTATTATTGTCACGGAAGCTGCACCCCCATAGTACTACATACTACTCCGTTCAAGCTTTTATGCCACTAGTGGGCTGATGGCTGTTTCATACTTCTGATAAGCAAGAAGAAGAACTAACGCAGTTCTGTCTACAGAGTTCTTTCTTTCAGTTACCGTCGGCTAACTCATCAACTGACAGCAGCGAAGTATTAACTACGAACTACGTCTGAATCATATTTGAGGGTGTAGAAGATGGGGTTTGGCCAAATGGTGATGAGAAATAAGATGAAACATGATATGGAGTAACCAGCATCCGGCGAAGTTTGAACCCGTGACTTTCCGAGTGTGGGTACAGCGCTTTTACAAATGGCCTCTTTATTGAGATTTCACTTTAAATTCCAATTACCTTTCCAGCTATCATATTTATTCATAAACTAGTCGAGATTTTGTTTACATGTATACAAATTAGGAATTTGCAACACCGTGCGTTACTGTCACAGCATACGGTATTGCGCTATACATATATATGTGTATTGATTATACAATTGTTTGTGTTCGTTTGCTTAGAATATACATTTCCATAAACTAAAGCATAGCGCTAATTGATCTTCAAAATAAGGTCATCCGACCAACGTATAGCATTTTACTAAAATAGAAAATATGTTTGTTTTAATGTAACTCGTTAAAAAACATTCACAGCAATTCCAAATGCATTGTATTAGTGTCCTACTATATTTTACGATGGAGTTTCCGTTTACACCGTATTCAGTAATTTTGGATATCAACGTGCGCTAAATGTATACAAATCAAACATATCTTCCATAGATGATTTCTGCTGAAATTCTCCCAGTTGTCTCTAATAAGACCCACTCAGAATCACAACACGTATAATTTATATACTCGGTAAAAAAAGTCTTGGACCAGGGTATATAAAGTCATATACAAATAAAACTAGTGGACAAAATTTAAGTATCTTTTTTTAGTAACCAAGGTCTACCCTACCCGGGTAATTGGGTGCAAGAAACATTAAATTCCAAACAAGATTTGATTTTTAAAAAGTATCGCGAACACACAAAGGGTCTGTAAAAAATGTTGCAAAGTCCATACAAAGTAACAGTTACGGACACATTCGAGTAACCAATAAAAATATTATTATTTGTTTGCAAACTTTCATTGTTAACGATAATTATTGTTGATTGTTGATCTATTGTGATTTAATAAGAGTTATGGTCGAATGTCATGGTTCGAACACTGCCATGGTCCAAAACTTCTTTTACAGAGTATATATTAGTATCCTGTATTTATATTTGTTTAAACACTGTCCGATAGTATTACATGTATACACAATTGTTATACGTTAAATAATACGAAGAAGAACAAATGAGAAAATAACGCCAGTTTAAACCACTAACATAAGCCTTTATTAAATGAAAGGCCTTAAAGACACGATGTCGCTGCATGTCAGTTTATCTTTGTATGACTATCGAAGTCGAACTTTCTTACTTGATATGAGGTGTAGTCTATTGCCGAAACAATGTGCGACTGTGAGAATCAATCCTCCTGCCTTGTATTATACCCCAGGGTAATTAAATGGTGTTCGTCTGATTTTATTATCGTTTTAGTTAGATTGTTTGTCTATGTTTCATAACAAAATATAGCAATTGTTGGAGGTGTTGTTTTCAATATTTACACTGACACTTTCCTCTAAAACCAATAAACGTTGAATGCAGATCACTTTACTTTGTGAATAACCTCAGAGTTTACTTGGTCTGAGTGCATTGGATAATATATTAAAGGGTCATCGAAAATTGCCTTGATATAGTTGTTACAAAAGTATAACAGGCAGTTAGTCTGGGTTTATTTGTTTTCTCTGTAGTGAATGTAATAGAATGAGGGATGTTAAATAGAAAACATATAAAAGAAAGTGGCATAATCAGTTAGCTTTGAACTGATCAGTGGCGACATAATGTTAGCATCATATAAGTGAATGAACTCATCAATCATAATAATAATAAATGTAATTATTGCTGTTTCTTTAATATACTTTAGAGAGCAGACAACACAATTTCCTAACATGTTTCTATGGTAAAATCCTATTGGGTATATTCGCATAGACTTTAACCACACTAGGTAGATCTGTGACACTGTTAACTCATTTGTGTCGGAATTGATTGGTGGGAAACGGGTTAGTCGAATATGAAATGCAGCTATCACTAAACGCAGATAACCGAAAACACGCATTCTAAACAATCAATAACTGCAAGAGTAAATCATTTGCTCGAAGCAAGTACGAGACACCAACACATAAAATGATTGACATGTTCAGGGCGAGAGAGCACTCATATTATAAAGTGCCGCTGAGTGTTTGTTCATATAACTTTATGACCAGGAGCAATGCACATTATACCAAATATATGTACAAGGTGTAATGTGCCCACTCAATAATCACATGTTGAACAAATGTCTACCTATCTTGTTAATCACTCTATCCAACCCACTTGCTTAGCGAATGAGCCAGTACAATTGCAACACATGTATTCATCCCTTCACACAAACATATACGTATGCGCGAACCCACGGACCTACAATCATTGACTGATTCAAGGAGTAACCTTGCCGTTAGGTGTTTATCGGGACTGCGTATTTGACATAACATAACAGAACATAACGTAACATAACGTAACATTAAATAACATAACATAATATAACATAACATAAGAACATAACATCACATCACATAAGAACATAATTGTATTCAACATTAAAGCATTACAGATGTTTATACATATAGCCTACACAATCATATATAGATTCCATGCGTTATATTGTAAATAAATACAAATGTACAATCCAGGTAAAAGACGAACGTCTTCAACTGGTGCAGCATACAATGCTAATACCGAACATTTATTGTATGTCTTACCAACGATGTTTAACATATTCCACCAATCCTTCTGAAACACTCCAACCGCTAATTATGGTTAGCTATACAGATATTGTTGTGATCAGCAAACTACACTTCGCCGATTTTCTAATTGGCCACCCTATAAAATATGATATTATGCGATATATTTAATCAATAAATCTAATGTTTGGTTATTTTTATATTGTACACACTAATCTATCGATTTACAGAAAGAAAATACATATTCGTGCATAAAATCATCCATGCGGAACGGTAGGTACGAAATAGCCTTTGTGCTCGCGGATCTCGTGCAAAGCATGGTAGGTTGTCGTTTTTGGTATGAATGAATTCTCCATGGATTGTCTTTTATAAAAAACATTAAATATGGCGAGAATGAGCATGGCAGAACGCGCTCAAGCCGTCGGAATGATTCGTGCCGGCACCTCCATCAGACAAGTATGTTACGCTTAGTTATTAAATTCACACTATGTTTTATTATTTGTTATTAAGTGCAAAATACTAGCATAAACATGTATTAAGTCTATTAATTTAAATGGATTTTATCTATATTTTTAGTTTGCTCGACTTTTTAAAATTGCAACATGTTGTTTTTCATTAAGTGCAAAATAATGACAGAAACATGTTTTTTTGCGATCAATCTAATTGATTTTATCATTTTTTTCAGGCTGCTCGGCTTTTCAATAGGCGACACTTTACTATTGAAACTCTTTGGGCAAAATTTCTACAAACAGGAAGTGTTGCAGATCTCCGACGACGCCCCAAGAGAAGAGTGACGACTCCCCTACAGGACATTCAAATTGTCAATGACCATTTACAGGATCGTTTCACCACGGCAGCGACGACGGCCCGTAATACGATGGGCAGACACAACCGCGCAATCCACCCACAGACAGTACGCAATCGCTTGAGGGCCGTCGGCTTACGGTGCCGTCGTCCCCTGCGGGTTCCGGTTCTTACCGCAAGGCACATGCAGGCAAGATTGTTGTTGGCCAGGCGACATTTGCGATTTACAAGGGCGGACTGGGCCAATGTCTTATTTGTTGATGAGACACGCATTACACTACGCGGGAATGACAGACGTGCTCGAGTATATCGCCGTCGGGGTGAGCGGAACAATGAGAACTGTTTGGTAGAATGTGATAACTTCGGGGGCGGTTCCATCATGCTGTGGGCTGGAGTTTCCATGCACACGAAAACTCCAATTGTACCCATCCAAGGAAACCTGAACGCGATAAGGTATCAAAATGACGTCATTCGGCCGGTTCTTTTACCTCATATCCGTGCCAATCGCGGTATGATGTTGGCACAGGATAACGCACCATGTCACGCGGCCAGAGGCACACAAGCAATGCTTGCAGCAAACAACGTGCGAACACTCCAATGGCCTGCAAAAAGTCCGGATTTAAATCCGATCGAGCACGTATGGGACCTATTGAAGCGCAAGGTGCGCGCACAGCTGCTGCAACCAAATATCAGGGAGCTCACGCGTGTTGTCAATCAGATGTGGGCGGCCATTCAACAACGGTATCTTCACAGATACATAATATCTATGAGGGCAAGGTGTCGTGCCGTAATTGCCGCAGCAGGTGGACATACGAAGTATTAAAATGGAATTAAATACAAAGTGATAGGATTTTACAGTTTTTGTTTTAAGGGTGTCAATGTTAACCCTCTGTGTTAAGTCCCTTCCCGTGATCAAATTTTAATGATTTTTGTTTTACATATTAGGAATAAATTGTAATAAACTTATATTTGGTTGTTTGAATTTTTCTCCGAATGCTTTTCTCAAAATGAGATAAAAACTAGGTGGCCAATTAGAAATTCGTCAAAGTGTATATTTGCAAAGTGTATGAGGGATGGCAATACATGTTGTGTCGTAAATTAGTATGGCTGAGTGATTGGGTAAACGGATTACGACGAATAAATAATTAAATGAATTAAAATCCTTCCATTTACGTACAAATATATAGCTAGTGTGTGTTTATGAGGTTTTAACAATGCATGAATTAACTGTTTACGTCCTTACATAAGTTGACTTTTTACTGAAACTTTTTTTTGTTATTTTTCGTTATTTAGCTTCTTTTTTAAACGTGTACGACTTTGTTACGGCTATATAGGAAACTGTCCTGTTGTCTATGACCTTGAATATTGATCGCAGTAGTTGAATGTCTTTTTCACCAAAAACGAACATCAGGGTCACGCAGAAATTTGAAAAATAACCCAAACTAGAGATAATATTGTTTATATTGATCATTTTGTCACTTCTTGGAAATGTAAAGCTATCTATTAAATGTTACGACACATATCCGTACTATATATCAATATGAGGTTTGCGTTTATCAAATCTCTCATAACTTATATATTTATTTACTTTCTCCTGCGATATATAACAGCATTTGAAATGGTGTTTTTATGCCCAGCTTATCAATTACGCTGAATTAATGAAATACGTGGCATTACGATATACCGCAGGGAAGTATGTACCATTGAAATCTTTGCAAAGTTGATCTCTGCTAGTGTTTGCTTTCAACATGGAAATGTGCCCAACGCCGAAGACTAGAAGATTAAGTCGATCGGAAATATAAATGCCAACATTCAAGATCTATTGCTATGTGTGGTTCATTTATTATTTTATATTTTATAAGAGGAGATAAACAGTTGACCTAAACTAACACTTACATCATTTCTTTATGGACGGTTTATCCCACGGTTTTAAACTCTGCACGTATTACTCCGTCAACTAATGTAGATTTTTACACGATATGTTTATTAAATGCCGATGTATCATTAAATAAACCCCTGAGTATGGCTTAATCCCGCCCTGTTTGCGATGTGGCATTGTGTGCGTCAATTGTCTTAGTAATTTTAATGTGTATGTGTGCTTTGTTTGCGTGTTTTCGGTTGACTGTGTTCTACGAATGCTACATTTCCTGTTCGACTGGCATAGTTACGGGAACACTGCCTTTAAATAGTATGTAATACAGACTGAATACGTTTGTCCTTGTTATTAAAGCCATCAAGTCATATTGATATATTAATTGAAAGCGAATTGATAGAATACCAACTAAGAGTTGCCGACCGTATTAACTGTATAAGAAGATGCACAGCTCAAGGCGGAGTGCATGGGAATGCTGCAAACATCAAGGAAAATTATCCCACTTTTCCTACCTAAGCAGATACTGTCTAACATTTTTTTATATGCTTGTCCTTAACTATACATGAGGATTAAATAAAGTAAACCTCTTCACATAACACCGGTATACCACTTAAATATTCCCCGCCCCATTCCTTTTCCAACCAGTCCTACCACCTAATTACTCCATCCTCAAACAATTACACTTTACAAACTTTAACGAAGGTGCCATGATCTAATCTATCTATATTTTACAACGTTTAGTCCCTTTTTTGTTTGTTGCTTTCGGAAACCCTTTATAGTATTTATTGACATTCACACTAGTGTTTGTTATGGCAGTGTGGCAGCAGCAAAATATCGCCCAGACTAGAAATCAGTAGTATTATAACTTACTGTATCATTGGGATCATCAGACCAAATGTTCGTGGTTTTAGAGTAGAATACCGGTTCGTTAGAGTTGTTGCACCTTATATTACCTGTCATGAACAGACTCAATAAAACCGAGTTTTTCGCTTTTCAAGATTGTTTGTGTTTGTTGATGCTTTCAAGGAATGTCCTGTTTATAATACATTAGTCTAAACTTATTTATCGCTCAGCGATTGTAAAGGATGTTTTCTGAACTTGTTTTAATCACTCTCGATTTATTCCTGGGTTGAACCAGTACTAAGAAAATGCAGATAAAGTGTCTTGCTCAAGCACACAACACATATGGTTAAGGTGGGGATCGAACACACGATCATTCGATCCTGGGTCCGAGGCTTTACCACTAGACCACAATGTTTAACATTACTTATTGCTGTTGAATAGTAGTGATCCGAAGATTTGAAGAAAAACAAGAAAAGTGGCCTCCTCAGTTTAATATTTTCCGGAATGTTAATGCCTTTCCATGTAGTCAGTTGTTTTCTCATACTTATCGCGTTTACCTACGTAAGAGCGATTGTGCATATAACTAATAGGCATCTTGTGGGCGAGACAGCAAATGGATGTGACCTTGTTCAAATTCGAATTAAAATAGTACCGTATATAGCTCTTGATTACCATTCGTACTGATGCATTTTAAAAATTTCAAATGCATAATGCATAAAAGGTATTCATACGATGATGATATCTATGTTTCTCCCGAAATAACCATAAGAGAGGATGCGTATGTTAAACACTGCAAGCATGTGCAAACATCATGTTTTCCTTTCTAGATGTTATAATGCGCACTCGGTGGAGTTCAGGAGTGTTGTTGCATGCATTTAAATGACAAAACGAATTTATTAACCATTGAATGCATTCACAAATATAACTAAATAAATACCTTTATATGAATGTAGTAGCAAGATGTAATTGTAAATGAAATGCATACAGAACGCGTAGAACGCACATCGAACTCATGCATACGTATTTTTATTGATTTAGGAACTTTTTATAAGCAAATGACACCTTGGTCTATGTTATATTGTATTGCCTGTTAATGCCGCCATGTTTGTCAAGGAATACTGATTCATAATTACTCATTTTCTTATTTTAAACATAATTTAAGTTGATCCTTGGTCATGATCCCTTTCATACTATCTTTGTTAAACTTGTTAAAATGTTTATCAAAAGAGGTTATGACCCTATCATTTTGCAACGCACAGCATGCTTGTTGGTGGACCAATTTACAGTTCACCACTATGCTTTCCTTTTTGATTGTGCGATGACCGGACAGGCTGTGGACCCTATGATGACGTCTACCTAAAAAAAGAAATATAAAAAGATCGGACAGGGAAAGTAGCATTCAAGGAGGACAGTCAACCACAAAACACAGTAACAAACACGCAAACATACAAACAAGAAGGCAAACGCAATGATAAATGCAAACGACATCACAAATACACAAGGGTTGACAATAGGGCTACCGCCTTGGGACGGTCAGTGGCAAAGTAGGCCACTGGCGGTTTAAACCGGTTTTAGGGTGCACCAAACCTCACACTTACCCTACTGTCATCCCTTTAAAACAAGACAGTGTAAATAAAGAAATCCCCGCCATGATCTAATCTCTAACCAACAAGGCAGCATCAATAGGCAATTTAAGTAAAAGACAAATATGCTCGTGTAAATATAATACAAAAAACAATAGTCTAGACAGCCACAATGGAGGTACTCTATGACTTGGCAGAAGCCAGAGTAGTAAGAGAATAAACCATTAAGGGCACGACAAGAAAGATCATAGACAAACATCAAACGCCACCGTCACAATGGGCTTTAGGTAGGCGTTATCATAGGGTCCACAGTCTGTGTGGTCATTGTACAATTAAAGAGGAAAGCATAGTGGCGAACTGTAAAAGGGTCCACCACCAAGCATGCAGTACGTTGCAAATTGAAAGGGTCATATTCTCTTTTGATAAACATTTTAACAAGTTTAACAAAGATAGTATGAAAGTGATCATGACCAAGAATCTTACGAAGTTTATAAATCACATCACCATAGAAGTCAGGTTGTAAAGACACAGTTCCGTTTTATTGGGTTGACAGTAGGGTAAGCTGTGAGGTTTGGTGCACCCTAGAACCTGGTTTAAGCCCCCAGCGGCCTTTACGCCGCTGACCGTTCCAAGGTGGTAGCCCTAATGTCAACCATTTTGTGTTTCTGATGTCTTATTTGGCCTTTTATTCATCTTTAAATGTGTTCTTTGTTTCTGTGTGTGTTTGTGGTTGACTGTCGTCATTGAATGCTGCTTTTGCTGTTTGAGTTTTATGTCTATATTATAATTGCTTGTGTGATAAGTATTTTGTTTCGACCGATAGTTTGTTAAACATTTATTTTTTGTTGAAATGTGTACATGTTTTGAGAGTTACCATCCCTTCATACGAAAACATAAAGTCTGCTGATAAAACACATAACATGCATCGAGGTCCGCTTACTTGGTATGAAATAATATAAAAAAGCGTAAACATTTGACCCATTTATTGCAGAAAAAAATGAAACATGGATAATTCTGAATTACCTCCTTTTTAATTGAATATCGTTTGAAAGTTCAAGTAAATGTAATTTAACGTTAACAACGTCGACAATTTATGTTGCAAACGCATTTGAAGTGGTAATGCTAGTAAAACCTGAAGTCAAAATAATTTTAGCTGGCTTATTTTAGAATTACATGTAGAGACACCAAAGCTGCACTAATTCGAAGTTTAAAACAATGGTATATAACCAGTTGTATAATTGCCATGACTAATTTTTAAGAAAACACATCGACTTGAAAGCTTTGAAATATGTTCACACAATCAGCAGACGATTTACACTCGTTGTTTTGCATTTTATCGGTAACTCTAATCAAGCGCGAACTACACAAAACAATGAGAATGTTATTGACATATTCTTAGGTGATTACTTAGGAATTGTGACACGTGGTAGCCCGTCAAAAGCGTTTTCAGATAGCGTTCTCAACACGTATTTGCATGTGTCGGCATTGTTAGCACTTATATGCTTAACATTGACTGAAAAGGATTTATATAACATGACAAATAATCACTTATTACATGATAAATAACCACTTATTACATGACAAATAACCACTTATTACATGATAAATAACCACTGATGTATTATTATGCTTCTGATATCCGGAGTAAAGCATTTCTAATCTCAGTATCTTCTAATATACTACCGATGGTACCGTTGAAGACAGGTGATTTGAATGATTTGTTTAATTGACAGTCGTTATTTACAAGATAATTGTCTCGTACAGAATGAAATTTGTTTTGATTTATTGATTGTTATTATTGAGATAATAAAGGTATTGTCTACTGGTGCCTTAGTTGTTTGGTTCAGTATATATTCAACGTCCAGCCAATATGCATATTGTGTTACAGGGATCAGCGGTCAATTTATTTCATAATGTTTCCAATTGTTCGGAATATACTGATATATGCTTCTGCAATTCTGGAGCGAAATATATTCAATGACTATTTTAGAACATTTCCGATTGGCCTGGAAATACTGAATACGGTTAATATTACTATTTCCGATTATCCGGAATATGGAATTATATATTGAACTGCCAGTATTTCCGATTGCTCATCAAATGAAAGTATATGCGGAAATGACACTATTTCCGATTGTCCAGAATATTGAATTATATGTTGAAATGAAAATATTTCCGATTGTCCGGAATATGTTGTTAACTGTTCATTTCAACCGACTGACCGGGTTATAACGAATATATTTTGATCTGACAATTTACTAAATTCATTATTAATTTAATTGTAATGCTTGTATTTGAATACTTAAAATCAGTCAAGGACAAGTATACAAAAATAAAACTCATAATATAAGATGATTTGCAGTCTTTGCAGTAATTTTTTTTAATTTTCAATTAATAATTCAGCAGACGTTTGTTAAGCGTCAAAGATCACCTGTAAGCACTGATGACTTGTACACACCATATACAACATACACACTCAGTCTTATTAACGGCAATCTTATTGATGCTATTTGAAAGGATTTTGCTAGAGAAAATAACTACAAATTTGGCCTGCACCAATATTAAAAGTATGTATAAAAGTCGAACAGGAAATAAAGTAGTTAGGGAACAAAGTCAACCAAAAACAGACTTATTTGATACATATCTTTGCATGTCATATGCAGCGTAAGTTAATTGTACATTTGCCACAAGGGCAGTGGTCCGTCTGTAGTCTTCAAACTAGAATGTTTTTAGT
This sequence comes from Cyrtodaria siliqua, assembly GCA_037043455.1. Taxonomy (NCBI): domain Eukaryota; kingdom Metazoa; phylum Mollusca; class Bivalvia; order Adapedonta; family Hiatellidae; genus Cyrtodaria; species Cyrtodaria siliqua. Next base: position 90,277 of record JAWPHD010002196.1, read on the forward strand.
ACATCCATTCTAATATGAAGGCTTCAAAGCAAAATGACCCGATTGTCTTCACATTTGGTTTCAGGCCAATTCCATTATATTTGCTTGGAAAATATCTAGTTGAAACACAAATAACGCGTTAGCATAAAACTGTCAGAGCGTTTGGATTTTGTTTAGTCGCTTTCTCTTGTAAATATGTCTTACCAAGTCAAATAATATATTTTAGGGTTTTATAATAATTATCATACTTTATTATGAAATGACATTAACAGACATATACTTTGTCAAGAAAACATACATATTTTGTCAAAAATTACTTCCTAAACGGTAGCCATTTTGAATTAAGATATACCCAGATTATAGTTCATGACGAATATATATATATTAAAAACATGGGTTTATTTCATTATATATCTCATTCTTTGGTGATCATTTTTAAAAGTGATGCCAATTTAAAAAACACACAAAACAACAACAAATCAACAACATGGCGTGGTCCATAACCATTTTTAGAAGGGTACTGTCTAGCTATGTGCGAAGTTTAGTGTTTGTGTCAATGAATTTTTTTTCCCCAATATGCCCCACTTTCAGTTCTTGTTTATGTTATAAATAAAAAAGGTAGCATAAACTCATCCTATACTGTAAGACCAAAATCAACTTATATAATGCATCATGCTTTTGTCTAAAATAAAAAATAAAACATAAAGTCGCCTAAGGCTACACCCAATGCGAACGTTACCGCGTCAACACTAAGCTACAGTATGCGAAAGTATACAATTCAAATTTTCACAGGATGTTCTCTTACGCATGTATCTATTTCTCTCCGACATTCGGAACAAATGGGTTCATGATTAAATACGAGTCATCCATGTATTATAAGCGGAATGTGAATAAGGACAAATTAAGGCTGTATTAAATTGAACTAATCCTTCAACATCGTTCGGCAGAGTTTGTATATACAAAGTTGTCGATAGTCTGGAATAATTGAGAAACTCCCGAGACTACTATCCTGTAACGACGACAATGTATTTTAATTTAATAGGATAAAATGATATATAGGGTCCTATAGAAACCACAGCGTCCGAAAGCAATGGCATCGTAGGTCCGCACTATACTGCAAACAAGGACTAGAAACCTACTGGTTAGCTTGAATCGATTTTATATGCGCACAATCCTCGCTATTATCCTGTCTTCAACGCCCAAATAGACTAATTGGTAATGGACAGACAAATGGAATCCGGAGTTATCCACATAGTTTTATTAATATGTCTGTATGTGGAATTATTGATGAGTGGGATTAATTAAAATGCTTGGGTTATTTTCTCCACTTGAGTGTTTTTATTTTGAATTCAACGTCCGAAGACATGTATTGAAGACATGTTTTGAATATACGCAGCCTTGTTAACGGGTATATGTCGTAGGTTACAAACGTAACGGATACAAGTATGTATAAAAGAACAACATTATTGTGACGTGATTGAACGGTTAAAACAAACTGACATTTTGTTTAAGCGGTATAGTTTGCTGCATACACATATGTTTGAATCATTGTTAGCTGCAACGGATCACATTTTTGCAATTGTTCATTGTGCTTAGATTTTAAAATGAAAATTTAAAGAGATTCAACACGATAAATTCATTACATGTTCTCGGTAAAAGATAATTCATAATCGTTAAGTGGTAATTTAACTCCAAACACAAAATAAAATAATTGTGAGGGCAAGTACTGACGCCAGTTATTCGATGTTATTTGCCTAGAACAGTCTATGTGAAATTTCGTTTCCAATCATCATGATCATACGCAAACTAATTTTATATGTAATAATGAATCGCTTTGCTGTTGGATTTGTGTATAAGGATATCCTTAACTTAATGGTAGGCGTGTTTTGATTTTTAATCACTCGTATTCGCTTTTTGTTTTGAAAATAATCACACGCCTAGCACCTCTTGAAGATTTTTTCTATTATCGAATACATCAGTTACATAGCTCACTCATGAAACAAATTGGTATGTTATATGAGTTCATTATAAGTTTAGATCACGACAGGCATGCACTTAGTACACTTAGTGCGTATAAGGTAAATAAGCAAACCGTAATCTAAATCCTACATATTCCGGTAGTTATATATTCATGTAAAAAATGACGAAAAAAAGATCCTATAGAAACTATAGCATCCAAACGCAATGGTACCGTCGTCCTGCACTGTTCATCAAACAAGGAGAAAAAATAATGTTGTTATGAAGTATCAAAGAATAAAACCTAAGTAAACATAGCTTCATCTCTGCAAGTGATTGTAACATGTTCAGACAATATTCCCGTTACAGAAGCAGCTGCGTCAAAGAATTCATTAATCGGTTCATCCCAACATACAACTCGTATATGTGCATGTAATAACCAAGAATTGTAATGAAATACAAGTACGAAACGAAAATAATATCTTCAGAATGCATATGTTTAAGTGTTTTACCAACACGCACTAGTTTTACTTCTTGTTGAACATCCAATGTTAGACAAGACGTAATTAAAATGACAGGCCTGCAACAATTTTCCAAACTGACTCTCAAGTAAGCCAGCGGTAATGATTACCTTCATGCTGCGTAACAATTCCCACACCAGCCATAACGCCAAGCAAAATACATTGGACAATAGCAGACTTTCCAATGTTTAAGCCGTTTTTAAGTGTTTAGACCCTAAATATAAATTTACTTTAGGTTTACAAACAAGCGATAGAAACATGAATAGCATTAGAGACTTATTTCTTCATAGCCTCTAGTTTCAGTACATGTCACTTTGTAGGGAATGAGGTCATTCCCAAGGTACAAGTATACATATACTTTGTATAAAGGCATGTTCAGCTTTTGGTTGTCGCATGATACAACTATTAGAGCGTTTTAGAATTATTACTTTACACAATTAGAAAGGCAACATTAAATGAGAACTATTGATATATAATATACATATAAATGAACACATAGTTGTGCCTGATGCAATTCATAAACGTTAAAACGTTATATGGTGTTTCTTTTTTCGCAACTGTAAGTCTATCATTTTATAAAATAGCACTGTTATTGTATTACATGTAAGCATGTCGATGGACGTTTACCTCTAAATTTACTCCAGGTATTTCACGAACATTCATGTATTGTTCTCAGTGGGTTGACCAATTGCTTCCTTAACTAAAATGCACGTTAATAGTTTTCCCTTACAAGTTAATAATGGCAAGGAATTATAAATTATCAAGTTTAGCTAGCATCGTCGGCTACATGTAGCTGATTGTTCTGTCTTTGTATTTTGATCAATCCCTACACTGCATTTTATAACGAGTTTGTAATATTAATATCATAGGAATATACATGTCAATAACCTCGACTACCATTGTCCAAGTTTAATTTGTCCACACACACTTACCATCTGTTATGTTCTAATGTATATTTAAATTATTTATGGGATAACGTGTGTCCTAATAGTTAATACGATTTGTATTTGTAATGTGACCTGATCAAATGCATAACTATTCGCTTAACTGCTAGAATGACTGTATAGCTCTTTTGATCGTACACATTCCTTGTCCTGTTATGTTCAAATGTACATTTAAATTGTTTATTAGATAACGTGTGCCCTATCAACAGGTGTAAATAGTTAATGAGATTTGTATTGGTAAAGTGACATGATCAAATACATAACAATTCTCTTAACTGCATTACTGACTTTATGTTTTTTTGATCGTACACATTCGTTGACGTGTCGCAGTAACATTATACTTACAGTTGTCTACAGTGATATTGTTCTGTGGTCACCAGCAAAGTGACGCACTATAGCTGAATAAACGTCCATTTTGATGTGCACGTTTTAGTTATTATCTACATTTCAAAATACTCGGAAAAGGGACTTCGTAGTTTCTTGTTTCAAACGTGTTCGTTATCACGAAACATCCTTCTGTTATTTTTTTCTTATATTCTCCTTGCAATACATTTAAATGATTCCTGTATTAGTAATTGAAGATTAACTTAGATATATACAAACCTAAACGGGATTTATGTATATTGTTCATATGGTAGCTGGGTACGATTCTAGATTTGTTTACAAAATTGGTTATATATCTATTGATAGTTTAATAGTTAAGGGACAACAGGACAGCAAAAAGATAACGGTCTCGGGTCAGAGTCTATCGGAAACACATACAATGATTCAAGAACTGAGCAACAGAGATAAAGATTCCGTGGTTTAGTATATAGTACAAACTTATTTGAAGTTCTTAAACAAGAAATTTCCAGATGCATTTATACTCACATCTTCTGATACATAATGAAACGTATCCATTGGAAGTAGTGAACACAATCGAGAGAAAATGAGTATACTCTTGAATCTGTTCATGAGAGGAAGTATTAGGTGCAACCACGCTCACGTCCCTCATCTGCAGTTTAATACAAAGACACGGCACTAAACAAAAATGAAGTTTGAATGTCAATGAATACTCATATATACCCCAAAATGGATCCTTTTTATGCAATACACACAAACAAGGTAGACAAGGACCAGGGTCGGTTTTATTGTTTGCGTGTTTGCATTAATATAATATAAGTTGAAATACCGCCCAGACCCACCAGCACTAGCTTAGGCTAGATTCTACAATGTACCTTGAAGCCACCCAGTTTGGGCTTGGTGATCCCAAATGACACGTAAGCATTACCTCGACTAATTTGTAGCTGGATGAAAAGTACAGTCACCACACAGTACTTAATAAACTCAGTTGTATGTTTTATAGTTGTATTTGCTATTTGGCACTGTGGTTCCCTGTCATGTTTAGATTTCCACAAAAACAGGTCACGGTCAAATTGTCCAATTCACTAAAATTAGCATCAGCGCAAAAAGTTTTCAGCCAATTAAATACAATTTCCTTGCATTCTTACTGATTCCTTATCTTTGAATTCTTACTGATTCCTTGTAACCTAACATCCATTCGGTGACATCATGTGGTAACGTGTAACTATGCATTCCTATAAAATATCTAAACTTTCAAAACATGAGCACAGTACTCAACGTATGTTTTAATAATCAGTACATTTAAAAACGCAACATATTTGTTTTGTTTTTGACTATAGTCCGCTGGTTTTCGTTAAAAAATCAAGATTGTATTTTATGTTAGTACACAAAGATTTTTGTCCCAAAGATTAACATATGGCCTAAAGAGTTGCATAACATTTGCTTTACTTTTTTTAAATATATTTAAACAAAAAAAAAACACATCCAAATGTCGCATTTTCAAAGGTTTTGATTGTATCTATAGTTTCCAGTTTGGAGCATGCATTGTTTTACTCACATTACGAACAAAGTGTAGGATAATCCAATTAGATATATTGAAGTTTGTTTTTACAAATATCAACTGATTCCTTTTAAAGTTTGCATCACACATCAAATTATGACAAACCGGATTGAAACTTATCCAGTAAAAGTTTAAAGTAAAAGTTTAAAGTTTAAAAGAAGAGAAAGTAATGACAACTGTTGAGATGATTGATAGAAGAAGAGGAATTTTGGTGAATAATTTATGTTACGCTGAGACCTTCATTTACATCTGTGGTTAATATTTTTTAGTTTTTATTTTAAAAAACTATCGTTAGTTTACAAAAAATGTATTAACGATGTGTTTGTCAAGTGATTGATAACGTGAACATTATTAGTTATTTGGATACTTGACAAGGGACATGGGATCACATTCCCTGCATGGAAATATATGCACCCGAGCCGTCTGGAGAGGCGCAATATACGTGCCAGACAGAAAATGTGAGCCCACGTCCACAGTCATGAATCCGCGTAACGCATTTGCCATACCTCAAAGTTGTTACTACTTATATTAACAAACAAACACCTTTAAAGACGAATTCTTTTTTACTCAGCCAATATCCCACAACGTGCCTCTAGCTAGTTATAAGATGTGACACGTGACATCGCTATGTTGTTTACGTTCATGACGCCATCGCTCTAAACGTCGTCGAATTTGGCGGATATTTTATGGAAAGAAAAACTTCGTTTATCACCGAGTTTCTGATTTATTATCTTTACAATGGCAAACAACACTAATTAATATTATGTCAGACTGTTACCCACAATGTAAAGCGCAGAAAAACGGAAAGTAACAGTCGACTCGACAAGTTATCTCTGCCATTTTATTGTTTTGTGTATTGAAGGCATTTGGCACCCATGGTGAAATCGTCAAATGCTCATGCTGCGAGACGTATATATGGGCTCATGTTTACGGCGCATTGACAAATGAAACCCCGAGCATGTTCTATACAGTATGACAATAAATGATTTTCGACGACGTCGCACAATATTATTTTACACAGATAAGTCGCTATAGCCGATGCTGTTAAGCGATATATATATTGCGATCCAAATCCATACTAGGATCGATGTCATTGGATACAACTGACAAATTGCGACCAAAGAATGTCTTATTAAATGTACATGATAAAGACATTTGGTTGAATTTAGGGAATTGTATATCACAAATAAAAATACGCGTACGTTTACATTCCCTTACTACTTTTGTTTATGTGTGCCCACCATCTTAACCCTCTTAACTGCTCCAATCTTTCTGTTAACCTCACTCCATCTTCCGCAAACTCTGCCTTTGTCCCGCTTAGCAAAATGGTCAATACATACTAAAATGTTGATCCTTTTGAATAACAAACATAAGCAAGAGATAAAAGTAGCAGACCCTTTTATTTTCGTGATGTCATAGATTTTATAGTTATCCCTTTTTTATTTGTGTTTGTTTGTGTTCGTATTTTTGGTTGGGTTTGATGACTACCTGTCGTGACATACTTTCTGTTGAAATATCAATGTATACTTTGAATGTTCATCCGCATTTCGCCAAACTTTTTCCTTTTTCACTTTATAGTGGACCATTTCTGGTACATCGCTGATATGCTGCCTATAAGTATCTATTATTGTCACGGACGCTGCATCCCCATATCAGTCCATGGTACTCCAATCAGGCAACTGTGCCACTAGTATGCTAATGTCCTTCGCATACTTCAGGCGTGACAGACGAAGATTCAACGAATTTCTGTTCTCAGCGTTCCTTTTTCAGTGAACGTCGGCAAACTTCGTCAAATGACAACAGGTATTAACTACTTCTGAAGCAGATTTGGGAGTCCAGAAGGTAGAGTTTTGCCGCTTGGTGATTAGACATAATTAAAGAATTGATGAAATATAACGTAGATTAACCGGCATCCGGCGGAGTTTGACCCACGACGTTCCGCTTGTTGGCCCAGTGCTCTTACCACTGCGATATTTAGGCCTCACTTTAAATTCGTTTATTTTGGCACCTATCATATTTATTCATATAGGTGTTTTTTGTTGTTTTTTACATGCATACATATTAGGAAATTGAGAGACCGTGTTTCACTGTCACAGTATAATGTATTGTGCTATACATATACATGATTATAAATTATAAAACTAAATTGGTTTGCTTAGAATTTGCTTAGATTTTTCATTTTGGTAAGCATAGTCTCTACAAAAATAAACTGGTCATCAAAATAAAAAAAGCGTCCCACATGTAGCTTTTTCCTTAAAATATAATATGTTTGTTTTGATATTAACTAGCTTTTAAACCCCAAAATAATTTCAAATGCACTGTATTATTGTCCTATTCGTTTTACGATGGGAGATTCCATTAACAACGGATTCAGTAATATCTGATGTTAAAGTGTGCTAAATGTATTTGATACAAATGTATCATCTATCGAGAATCATCGCTTTAAAATTTTCTTTTCAAGATGTTTTTCTTAAATGTTTGTAGTTACAACTAATGTTACACGTGATGTTCACATTTTCTAAGTTTCTTGTTTCGAGTAGGGAAAATCGAGTAGAGAAAATCGTTTTTCGAGTGAAGAAGATCGAGTTTCAAGTAGAGACGATCGAGTTTCGAGTGAAGAATATCGAGTTTGGAGTAGAGAAAATGATGAGACTCGTGTACTCGAGTTTCGAGTAGACAATATCGAGTTTCGAGTAGAGAAAATCGAGTTTCTAGTGGAGAATATCGAGTTTCGAGTAGACAATATCGAGTTTCGAATAGAGAAAATCTAAGTCTAAAAATTGCCAACAGAAAACAGTCAAATATGAGCAGCAATGATGTTATAGAGGCAGCAGAGATGTATCCAAGTATTTTATCTTTATCTTATAACCACATCTGTCTTAGTAATACCCTTACATAAGCCCTTGTAACAGTAACATCAAATTTCCAAGTTTATTTTGTACAGTATATCAAAAATGATGACTCGTGATCTTAATGCAGATTTGTTGCATTGATCGTTTGGGATTGATAATTGACTCTTGATAATTAAAGGTCGATATTTGTTCTCCTGAGAAACTACGATTCACAGAATCATTAAATCATTTATAAAATACAATATATAAGCTATTTGCATGTGATTACATTTCTGTTGAACACACAGATCAGGACATTTCGGTTCTGCCAGATGTTGGATACACATACATAATGTATATAATTATGTACTACAATTAGACAATATAGATTCTTTTAAATTAATATTTCTGAATTAATTTACAAAGTAGAATTTTTTATTATTAGTCCACTACCAGTGTATTACCAGGAGGACTATACGTTAATTTACTCTCCGTCTGTCTGTCCATCTGTCTGTATGTCCGCAAACACTGGATTGTGATTTTGGAAATAATTAACTTTATGAAATGTGCCCGTGCAAGTTTTTGTTCCATTTTAATTTGGCCGTTTGGAGCTTTTTTTCTTGTTCTATTTTCGATAACTGCATTATGTGATTATGGATTAACGGCTTCAGGTATTTTTTATGAAATGTCGCACGTGCATTAAGGTAAAAAAACAAGAGCATCGCCAAGCGGAGCATATACGAACGTCGTTTCATTTTGTAGACCTAATACCTTGAAGGAATATATTTCAAAGAAATATAAATCAGAGAGCTATGAACCTTTATCAGATGTTTTCATCGTGTTATGTTGAGGATGTGTACAGTTATCACATTTTCTAAGTATCGAGTTTCCAGTAGAGAATGACGAGTTTCGAGTAGAGAAAATCGAGTTTCGAGCAGAGAATATCGAGTTTTGAGTAGAGAATATTGCGTTTTGAGTAGAGAATATAAAATTTCGAGTGAATAATATCGAGTTTCGAGTAGACAATATCGAGTTTCGAGCGGAGAATATCAAGTTTCGAGTAGATAATATCGAGTTTCGAGTAGACAAAATCGAGTTTCGAGTAGACAATATTGAGTTTCGTGTAGAGAATATCGAAACTTTTTCTACTCGATACTCGATTTTCTCTAGTCGAAACTCGACTTTCTCTACTCGGAACTCGACTTTCTCAACTGGAAACTCGATTTTTTTCTACTCGATACTGGATTTTCTCTACTCGAAACTCGACTTTCTATACTCGATTGTCTCTACTCGATAATGCCATCGAAACTCGAGAAGGTGGGAAAAGTAGCATGATTAAATTTACTATCTACAGTCTATTGATTGTTTTATTTTTTCAAGCATTTAACAATTTCCTTGATACTCAACTTGTAAATAATACATTATTCATTGAAATTAAAAAAAACGACAACGAACATTTGAAACTAAACAACAAAAAACTGTACGTGTAATGTCAAGTACACGTTATATATACGTCATACATCATGATTTACGTCGCGCGATAAGTGTCAAATGCCCAAAAAATGATATTTAGGGGTATTTAATTTGAACTAGTTCTTCTGTATAAAGAAATGGTTGAAGTGAATAAAAAACATAACTTAAAATAGATCATTAATATTTTACTATGAAAACATGCGATACACAAGTTATATTTTGTTCTGTTTGCGGTAAAGACGTTAATATAAAATTAACATTTGATGTGCGATAATTCATCATTGTGCTAATATATCCGAAACCCTCAAAATGGGCGATCGCGCTAAATTTTGAAACTCGGTTTTGTCTACTAAAAGCTACTGAAAGCTTGCTTTTCTCTGCTCGAAACTCGATTCACTCGAAATGGTAATTCTCCGCTAGAAACTCGATATTCTCTACTCGAAACTCGAATTTCTTTACTCGAAACTGGATTTTCTATACTCGAAACTCGAATTTCTCTACTCGAAACTCGATCTTTTCTACTCGAGACTCGATTTTCTCTAATCGAAACTCGACACTCGAAGAAAAGAATTCCTCGTTACACATTCACTGTTATTAATATAGATACAGATTTTACAAATCCTGAAATTCATCCAACTGTCTCGAATAAAACCCACTGCGTATCCCAATACTAATATCTGTTATACATTACAACTCCTGTATGTTTCTTTGTTTAAACAATATCCGATAGTATTATACAACAGTGGTATAAGTTAAGTAATACGAATAAAAACAAATGAGAAAATAACACTAACATTTATTTATTAAATAAAAGGCCTTTGGAGACACTATGTCGGTTCATGTCGGTTTATTTTTATGACTAGCGAGCCATACTTTCTGAATTGATACGAGGTGTATGCTATCAAAGCATATGCCGACGCAATGTTCGACTATGAGAATCAATTCACGGGCCTTACATTATGCCCCAGGGTAATTAAACGGTGTTCCGCTAATTTTATTATCATTTTAGACAGATTGTATTTCTATTTAGGATATGAATATTTCAAAACATAGGATAGCAATTGTTGGAGGTGTTAGTTTCAATATCAACACTGACACTTTCCTCTAAATCCAATACATGTTGAATGCCGATGATTTAGGATCGCTTGACTTTGTGAATAACTTCAGAGTTTACTTGCTCTGAGTGCCTTGGATAATATGTAAAATGAACACATGAAATTGCCTTGATATAGTTGTAATAGATGTTTAATGTTTTGGTTTCTTTTTTTCTCTCTGTAGTGAAATTGACATGAACGAGTGTTCGAAGTAGAAATAATATAAAAGAAAGCGACATAATCAGTTTGCTTTGAGCTGATCAGCGGCCACATAATGTCACAGTCATAGTGGTTGAATGGATTTTGCTAAACAAGTGTAATCGTTGTTGTTTCTTAAATATATTATACAGAGAAAACAACACAATTTCCTAAACTGTTCATTTGGGAAGATCGTATTGGGTCTATCCTTATAAACCGTAACAACACTTTCTTTTTTGATCTGTTACATTGTTAGATCGTTGGTATCTGAATTGATTGATGGGAGCCGGACTAGTCGAATATGAAATATAGCTTTCACTAAACACAAATAACCAAACATATGCATTCTAAACAAACACCAATTGCATGGATGACGTATTTGTTCTAAGCAAATACAAGACACCAACGATAAACAGGCTTGACAACAGTGGTAAATCCTTGGAACAGTCAGCGTCAAATAGGCCTCTGAGGGTTTAATCCAGAGTTTAGGGTGCACCAAACCTTACACTGCGTGTCATCCCAATTGATCAAAACTGAGTAAATAAGGAGAAATCTCCGAGCCAAATGAAGTCAATTAACATTTATTTACAAAATATGTATAACATTCGAAAAACGAATGCAGATTTCACAAAACACAATAAACCCAAAGACACGCAAAAGGACCAACACGAACGGCAATGTTAACAAAGAATAAATGCATATGATGTCACAAACACAAACATTTTTGACAATAGGGTTACCGCATTGGAACGGTCAGTGGCAAAAGAGGCCGCTGGAGGTTTAAACCAGTTTCTAGGGTGCACCAAACCTTACACTCACCCTGCTTTCATCCCAATAAAACGGGACAGTGTACATAAAGAAATCCCCGCCAAGAACTATTCTCTAACCAGCAAGGCAGCGTTAATAGGCAATATAAGTAAAACACAAAGATGTTCGTGGATATATAAATACAAAACACAATACCCTAGAAAGCCACAAAGAAGGTACTCGGTGACTCGGCAGAAGCCAGTGCAACATGAGAATAAGCCACTGAGCGCACGACAAGACAAGATTGCAGACAAACATCAAATGTCAACGTCCTTTTGGGCTTTAGATAGACGTCATCATTAGGTCGATACCCTGCCTGGTCATCGCACAATTAAAGAGGAAAGCATAGTGGCGAACAGTAAACGGGTTCACTACCAAGCATGCAATGCGTTGCAAAATCATAGGGTCATAACCTCTTTCGATAAACGTTTTAACAAATTTAATAAAAATAGTATGAAAGTGATCATGACCAAGGATTTATGAAGTTAGTAAATCACATCACCATAAAAGTTATGTTGTGATAGTTCTTGTTGCAAAAGAGTTCTTAAATTACTTTTATATTTGGGAAAATGATTAGGGCTACGATAAGAATTTTTGCAAAGGTTTAACGAATTTTATGGTAACGGTAGCTCTGATGGAGTAGCTTTTGAGCTATACAAAGATTACGGATATTAAAGTCCTCAACTTGAGTACACACTATAGAAATCGAATAAGTTGAGACGCATAGACCAAATAAGAAGTTGCTCGGGGAATATCCCCATCAAATTAACAATAAAAAAAATTAAAATCATCTCTCTTGTCATAGATTTTGCTAATTGTTTCACCATTTTCAATAGAGAGATGTTAATCGAGAAAAGAAATATTAGCTTTGTTGAGTTGAAGTTCTTTAGGATATATATTATTAACAAGAGTAGAAAAGAAAGGGTTGTCAATGTTCAATATGTCATCCAAATATCGAGAGGTGTCATTAATTGCTTCAATAACATCTGTGTGGGTTTCTGGTGAAAGACTCGAAATGAATTCTCTTTCTCTATAAAAACAAATCTGCGACAAGGGGTGAACAGTTCGTAGTATTTTCCCTAGCAAAAGCTTTTTGAATGAGAGCAATAAGCTTGTCTTTGATTAGCAAAAGCTTTTTGAATGAGAGTAATAAGCTTGTCTTTGATAAGGTCGCTTATAAGCCAAGGTATTGTTTACAAGTCGATTTTACAACAAAGCAACACAAGCTCATATGAGCTTTTAAACCCGACTAAAGTAAATCTCCGTAAGGAAATATCTTCTAACAAATTACGAATTAATAAGAACATATAAGACAATAAAAATAAAATAACAACAAAATGCAACAACAGAAAATCACAAAGAAAGTATTCAGTTACTTGGCAGAAGCCGGAGTAACACGGGAATAAGCACAATTAGTCCTAACGAAACCACAGCACCAACACGCAAGTCCGCACTGTACCATACATTAAGAACTGTTCTAAATATTCAAGTACAACGTACAGAGTTCTGAAAACAAGGTGATCTACTTGGAACGGTCAGTATGCAATATGTCCTACGGATTAGCTTAACTCGATTGCATGAGTACACAACCTAACTATTGTCCTTTCTGTAGCGCCCAAATTGACAAGACACTGTAAATAAACGTATTTCCCATCAACAGGAAATATCTAACAATAAGGTTTACATCGAAGTAGAATATGATGCACTTAAATGTCGTTGATTTTGTTTGTTTAAATGGTGTTTTAGCACCTGTTTGGCCATATATGACGGTCGTTTGTTTTGTTATGTCATGTTGTTCATCCTCAAACAGTCTAGCATTTCAAACATAACATAAATTCAAATAATATAAAACTGTAAGCCTTGTACCGGTAAATGATCTTAGTGAGAGACCACTCCTGTTATAAAGTGCCACTGAGTGTTTGTTTATATAACGGTGTGAACGGGAGCAATGCAAATTAAACAAAATATATATACAGGGTATATTGTGCGACTTAATAATCAAATGTTAAACAAATGTATAGCTATCTTGTTAAACACTTTATCCAACCTATTTTGGTTAGCAGCTGAGGCAGTAGAGGCAATATCAAAGTACTAAAAGTAAAAAAAAAAAAAAAAAAAAAAAGGAAAAAAAAAAGAAAAAAAAAGGAAAAAAACAATACCAAAGTACCAAAGGAGTATTTAATATAACACAGCATAACATAACCATGATAACATAACATAACATACTTTTACATTACATTATTAAATGTATTTAAACTATTAAACATAACAAATGATTATACATATAGCCTACACCATAAATAATAGCACTTTCTCTCCTATTCGTGGTGACACAAATAAATAAATAAGTAAGTAAATGTAAACCCACGTAAAAACGAATCTAGTTTCCGCTTGATAACGGGAGCAGCATATAATGCTAATCAGCTAATACAGAACATTAATTATATAATTCAAATAGGTATACAAGTCGATCAGGAAATGCAGTTTTCACAGAACACAGTTAACCACAAAACACGCAAACATGTGTTTAAGGATGAAACTGGATCTATGCAAGTCATACAATACATGTGGGATATAAAATATTCAATATTGATTGGATATTACACGGGGAACCTTTTACGGCACAAACAACACTAGTGTGATAATTAAAATAAGTATTAAAGTCGAACATGAAATGCAGCTTTCACAGAAGATAATAAACCCAAAAACACGCAAACATGTGTTTAAGGATGAAGCAAAATTCTAAACACATTCCACCCCTGCTCCTGAAACACTCGTCCCACTAATTATGGTTTGTTATTGAAGTATTGTTGTGATCAGCTTGGCCTGCATAAGAAAATAAGAAACATGTGCAAAGTGTATGCGGACTGGCAATACATTTTATGTTGTAAATATTAGTATAAGGCTGAGTGATGGGGTAAACGGTTTGCGAAGAAAAATAAATAAACGACATTCTAATCCTTCCGTTTACGTACAAATATATAGTTATTGTGTGTTCATGAGGTTTTAATAATGCATGACTGTACTGTTTACGTCCTTAGGTTAGTTGACTTTTTACTTAAACATGTTTTCGTTATTGGGTTTCCTTTTGAAACTTGTACGACTATGTTACGGCTATATAGGAAACTGTCCTATTGTCCATGACCTTAATAATAGATCGCAGTTGTTGAATGACTATATCACCCAAACGAACCCATCGAAGTCACGCAGGAGTTTGGAAAATAAACCCACCTAATGATACTATTATTTATATTGATTAGTATTAACACCTCGCGGAGATATAAAGCTATTTATTAAATGTTACGACACATATCCGTACCTTATATCACTATGAGGTTTACGTTTATCAAATCACTTATGACTTTTATTTGTTTTAAATTCTCCTGGGATACATAACAGCATTTGCAATGGTGTGTTTATGCCCAGCGTATCCATTTACACTGAAGTAATGAAATACGTGGCATTACGATATACCCCTGGGAGGTATGTACCATTGAAATATTTGCAAAATGGATCTCAGTGAGCTTTTACTATGAAAATGATAGTGCTTTCCAACGCTGCAGACGAGCAGATTATGTCGATTGGAAATATAAATGCAAACATTTTTAAATTGATTGCTTTGTTTGGTTCATATATTTTTTATGTTTACTATTAGAGGAGATAAACAGTTGACGTAAACTCTTACAGGATTTCTTATCGACATTTTATCGTACTGTTTTACACTGTGAACATATTACTATATTTACTGAAGATTCCGTCAAATAAAGTAGTGTTTGACACAATTTATCTATTTAAATGTCGATGTAACATTAAAGAAACACTTGTGTATGGCTTAATCGTTTCCTGTTTGTGATGTGGCATTCTTTCTTCATTTTCATTGTAATTTTTACTTGTATGTGTCCTTTTTTGCACGTTTTCTGTTGAAAGTGTTCTGTGAATGCTACATTTGCTGTTCTACTGGTATAGTGCCTTTAAATATGTAACACTGACTGAATATAGGTCCGTTCGTCCTTGTTAGCAAAGCCCTCAGGTCATACTGATATATTACTTTTAAGGAAATTGATAGCAAACCAACTAAGAGATGCGTGCCGTATTAACATTATAATCAAATGCAAAACTCAAGGTGGAGTACATTGCCAGAATGCAAACAAAAAGGAAAATAATCCCACATCTCCTACCTAAGCAGATAATGTCTAACATTTGTTTAATATATGTTTTTCCTTAAATTAGCATGCGGATTAAATAAAGCAAACCTTTTCACACAACACCGGTATACAACTTAAATATTCCCCGTCCCATTCACTTTCCAACCCGTCCTATCACATAATTACTCCATCTTCAAACAAACCGACCCTAGAACCTGGTTTAAACCCCAAGCGGCCTTTTTGTGCCACTGACCGTTCCAAGGCGGTAGCCCTATTGTCAAGCCGTTTGTGTTTATGATGTCTTATTTGGCCTTTTATTCATCTTTAAATTTGTTCTTTGTTTCTGTGTGTGTTTGTGGTTGACTGTCGTCCTTGAATGCTGCTTTTCCTGTTCGATTTTATATCAATATTTACAAATTGAACGTAACTCCACCCACATGTTACGATTTATAGATGCAGATTCCTGATCTAATCAATATTTTGATATCCAGATTAGAAATCACAAGTATTATAACTTACCGTATCTTTGGGATCATGTACCTTATAGTAACCTCAATACAACCGAGTCTTTTACTTTCCGCTCTTGTTTGTGTTTGTTGCTGCTTATTATTATTTCAATCACTCTCGATGTATTCCTGGGTAGAACCAGTACTAAGCAAAAGCAGATAAAGTGTCTCGTTCATGCAAACAACACATATGATTAAGGCGGGGATCGAACCCACGACCATTTGATCCTGGGTCCGAGTCTTTACCACTAGACCACAATGTTTCACATTATTTATTGTTGTTGAATAGTAGTAAAATTTGAAGTTTAATAGGAAAAGTGGCCTTTTCACTTGAAAATTTTCCGGAATATTTATAACTTTCCATATAGTCAGTTGTTTGCGTATAATTTTCAAGTTTACCTGCGTAAGAGCGATTGTGCATACAAATAATAGGCTTATTGTGGGCGAGACAGCAAATTTCTATGACCTTATCCAAATTCGAATTAAAATCGTCTGGTATATAGCTCTTGCTTACAATGCGAGCTTATGCATTTTAAAAAATTCAAATGCATAATGCATAAAAGGTATGCAAACACTGATGATATCTATGTTTCTCCCAAAATAACCACAGGAGAGGATGCGTATGTTAAACACTGCAAGCATGAACAAAATTCATGTTTTTCCGTTCTAGATGTTATAATGCACACTCAGTGGTGTTCAGGAGTGTAGTTGCATACATTTAAATGACAAAACGAAACATTTCATTTATTACGGTTGAATGCATTCTCAAACATAAATAAATACCTATATATGAATATAGTAGCAATATGTTAATGTAAATTGAATGCATACAGAACGCGTAGAACAAACAACAGTGAAAACTCGGACCCACAATTAACAGCCTGTTAATGCCGCCTTGTTTGTCAAAGAATATACTGAACACAGTTCCTAAGTACTCACTTTTGTATCTTAACTAAATTTCTTATTTTAGATATAATATATAATTGTTGTGTGATAAGTATTTTGTTTTGACCCATAGTTTGTAAAACATTTACTTTTTGTTGAAAGTTGTACAGCTTTTGAGAGTTACCATCCCTTCATATGAAAACCTAAAATCTGCTGATAGAACACATAATATGAACCGAGGTGCGCTTAAAGATATAAACTTATTAACATTGGTATGAAATAATATAAAAAAGCGTAAACATGTTAGCCATATATTGCAGATTCTCCATCTATAAGTAAATGAAACATGGTTAATTCTAAATTACCTCCCTTTTAATTGAATATCGTTTGAAAAATCAAGTAAAGTTGTAATTTATCGTTAACATTAAATATTTCGAAAATTTATGTTGCAAACGCATTTGTAGTGGTAATGCTAGTAAAACGTGATTTCAAACTCATTTAGCTGGCATATTCAACTAATTTTAGCTGGCATATTTTAGAATTACGTTTAGGAACACCGAAAGCTGCACTAATTCGAAGTTTAACACAATCGTATAGGCCCAGTTGTATAATTGCTATAACATATTTATAAGAAAACACATCGATTTGAAAGCTTTATAATATGTTCACACAATCAGCAGACGATTTACACTCGTTATTTTGCATTTTATCGGTATCGCTAATCACGCGTGAACTACACAATACAATGAGAATGCTATTGACATATTCTTAGGTGATTACTTAGGAATTGTGACACGTGGTAGCCCGCCAAAAGTGTTTTCTGACTGCGTTCTCAACACGTATTTGACTGTTTCGGCATTGCTAGCACTTATTTGCTTAACATTGACTGAAAAGGATTTATATTACATGACAAATAACCACTTATTACATGATAAATACCCACTGATTTATTATTATGCTTCTGATATTCGGGATAAAGCATTTCTAATCTCAGTATTTGTTAAGATACAACCGATTTTTCCATAGTTAATATATACTGAACCAAACAGCTAACCCACCAGTAGACAATACCTTTAATGTATGAACTTATTATATGCCAAGATATTTGTGAATAAAATTTGTTTTGATTTATTGATTGTTATTATTGAGATATTAAAGGTATTGTCTACTGGTGCGTTAGCTGTTTGGTTCAATATATATTGAACGTCTAGCCAATATGCATATTGTGTTACAGGGATCAGCGGTCAATTTATTTTATAATGTTCCAATTTTGCGGAATATACTGATATGTGCTTCTGAATTTCTGGAGCGAAATATATTCAATGACTATTTCAGAACATTTCCGATCGGCCGGAAAATACTGAATACGGTTTATATTAATATTTCCGATTATTCGGAATATGGAATTATATATTGAACTGCCAATATGTCCGATTGCCCATCAAATGAAAGTACATGTATACATGGAAATGGCATGCCAATATGTAAGATTGTCTGGAATATGTTGTAACTGTTCATTTTAACCAACTGACCGGGTTATAATGAATATATTTTGATCTGGCAGTTTACTAAATTCATTATTAATTTAATTGTAATGCTAGTATATGAAATACATAAAATCAGGCATGGACAAGTATAGTATACAAAAATAAAACTCATAATATAAGATGATTTGCAGTCTTTCTCTCTGTTTTGTGTTCTATCTTTTTCTCTTTTTTTATTGGGTTTTTAATTTCCACTTCATATAATAATAGTTACAATTTTAAACGAGACTGACCTATGCCAACCCATAATGTAATTGACCGTTTTAAAGACCATGTTAAACAATATTGGGCTGAAGCTTGTGATAACGTTCGGATTAATATGTTTTATTTTCAATTAATAATTCAGAAAACATTTGTTAAGCGTCACCTGTATGCACTAATGACTTGTCCACACTATATACAACATACCCACTCCTTCTTATCAACGGCACTCTTATTGATTCTTTTTGAAAGGATTTTGCTGGAGAACATAACTACATATTTGGCCTACACCAATATTAAAAAATATGTATAAAAGTCGAACAGGAAATTTAGTATTCAGAATATAGAGTCAATCAAAAACAGACTTATTTTATACCTATCTTTGCATAGTTAATTTTACACACAAGGGCAGTGGTCCGTCTGTATTCTTAAAACTAGTCTCTGATTGTTTTAGGCATGTTAAGTGCATGCATTTTAATATGAAGGCTTCAACGCAATATTACCCGATTGTCTTCACATTGGGTTTCAGGCCAATTCCATTATATCTGCTTAGCACCTATCTTGTTTAAACACAATAACCCGTCAGCATAAACTCTCAGGGAGTTTGGGTTTTGTGTAGTCTCTTTCTCTTTTAAATATGTCTTACCAAGTCAAATGATATATTTAACGGTTTTATAATTATAATTGTTATACTTTATTATGAAATCACATATTCTGATTAGAAATTACAGATACTGCAGAAAACGTAGAGGTAATACGAAGTGCAATTTGATTTGAATGTTTAAATACCCCCCACGGCCGCCGACCCTCATCCCGCCAACCCCCACTTCACCATAGGGTTTCTCTAACTAACTCTTTATTGGTAATATTAAAAGACACATACTTCGTCAAGAAACTGGGTGAACAAATTCAACATTTAAATTACTTCCTAAACGGTAGCCATTTTGAACTTAAAATATACCCAGATTATAGTTCATGACGCTTTTTGCGGAATTTATTTTGATTGCCATAATACATACATATATATATATATATATATATATATATATATATATATTAAATTCATGGGTTTATTTTTCATTATGTGTCACGTATGTTGGTGATCATTTTTAAAATTGAGGCCATTTTGAAAAATAAAATCAACAACATGTCCTGGGTCCATTACCATTTTAAGAAAGGTATTGTCTAGCTATGTGCGAAATTGAGTGTTTTTGTCAAACAATGCAGATGTTTTGCCCCAATATGCCCCACTATCATTTCTAGTTCATGTTGAAATAAACAAAATAGGTTGCATAATCTCATCCTATAGTTTAAGACCAATATCAGCTTATATAATGCATAATGGTTTTGTCTAAAATAAAAACAAAACATAAAGCCGCCTAAGGGTAACGCGAGTACACCCAATGCGAACGTTACCGCGTTAACACTAAGCTAAATTATGCGAAAGTATACAATTCAATTTATCACAGGATGTCTTCTTACGCATGTATCTACTTCTCTACGACACTCGGAATAATCGCTTCATGATTAAATACCAGTAATCCATGTAATATAAGCGACTTTGCGCAGCAGAATGTGAATAAGGACACATTGAGGCTGTATTAAATTGAACTAATCCTTCAACATCGTTCGGCAGAGTGGCTATATACAATGTTTTCGATGGTCAGGAATAATTGAGAAATTCCCGAGACGACTATCCTATAACGAAGACAATTTATTTTAATTAAATGTGATAAACTCGCACCTGTTCTAGAATAATTGGTAATGGACAGACAAATACAACCCGGGGCAATCCACATAGTTTATTAATATGTCTGTATGTGGAATTATTGACGAGTGGGATGAATTAAAATGCTTGGGTTATTTTTTCCACTTGCGTGTTTTTATTTTGAATTCACCGTCCGAAGACATCTGTTGTAATATACTCAGCCTTGTTAATGGATAAGTGTCGTAGGTTACAAGCGTAACGGATAAAAGTATAAAAAAACAACATTATAGTGACATGATTGAACGGTTAAAACAAACTGACATTTTGTCTGACATTTTGTTTAAGGGTATATTTAGCTGCATGCAAATACATGTATGTTTGAATCAATATTAGCTGCAACGTATCACATCTTTGCAATTGTTGACTGTGTTTAGATTTTAAAATGTAATTTTAAAGAGATTCAACAAAACAAATTAAATTACGTGTTCTAGGTAAAAGATGATTCACAATCGTTAAGTAGTAATTTAACTCCGAACACAAAATAAAAGAACTGTGAGGTCAAATACTGACGTCAATTATTCGATGTTATTTGCCAAGAATAATCTAAGTGAAATTTTCTACAGCATCCAGAAATTTCCAATCATAAACAAACTAATTTTATATATTTAATAGTTTATTTAAGTGTCACAGGGCGGGAAAATAAATAATAAACTCATTAAAACCTTGCGTCTTTATCTATTTATTTTCCCTTTTAAGTAACATAGCACAGACCATAATATTTTCTAATTTCAGGTCAAGTATAATATTCAAATCATGTTTTGTTTACTGTTTGATAATGTCGGGACGTCATTTATTAAAGAGGGGAAGTATGTCACAGGGCGGGAAAATAAATAATAAACTCATTAACGCCTTGCGTCTTTATCTATTTATTTTCCCTTTTAAGTAACATAGCACAGGTGACCCTGTTAGAATATATCCTATAGCAATGACATGTTATACACTCATACCTTCGGCGCATTTGCCGTTTAGATATCGAGGAGTAAAGTTATACACTTTACTGGATTGTTGATTTCACATAATAAATATATTATTCATATATTTACAGGTATGTAACATATGTATTATTGTTCATAGTTTTAAGAGAACATGTAATTAGTATTTTATAATATTGATTGTTAAGAGACTACAAGATACGTAATCCAATTCAGCAATGTGTATGTGTGTGTTTGATGTTTCAATGTTTACCTTTGAACATAAATCATCGTTGTCATTATACTATATACATTATCTTTATTGAGAATGTAATTTGTAACTTCCAATTAAATGACATTTCATTTAATATAGGGCATTTGCCGTTTAGATATCGAGGAGTAAAGTTATACACTTTACTGGATTGTTGATTTCACATAATAAATATATTATTCATATATTACAGTCTTCTGTGATGTGTATGACACCTGGTTTTGAGAACCCATGTATGGGGATAATGCAGACAAAATAGCATTGCAAATAGTCACCGCTATACAAACGGTCTGCGACATAAGTCTCATCAGTATATAATATTATCTACAATAATATAACAATTTATAAAATAGAACTGGGCCATTATTTTTAGAATTACTAGATACTATATAATATAAATAACTGTTCACAATGTTAAACTATTGAGCAATTGATTCTTACTTGTACTAAGTTTGTCACTTTGCTTGTAGTTGCCTTATCTAGATGGTAGGCGTGTTTTGATTTTTAATCACTTGTATTCGCTATTTTTTTAAAAAAATAATCACACGCCTTCCACCTCTTGAAGGATTTCTCTATTATCGAATACATCAGTCAAAAAGCTCACACATGAAACAAACTGGTATATAATATGAGCGCATTACAATTTCAGTTTGTTCCACTTAAAATATGACTATATGTTTATATAGCCTCATATTTAGATCTACACATATATTCTCATCTAGATCACGACATACATGTACTTAGCACACTTAGTGCGTGTAAAGTAAATAAGCAAACCATAATAAAAATCATACTCATTCTGGTAGTTATACAGTCATGTAAAAAATATGAAAAAAAAAAGATCCTATAGAAACTATACCATCAAACGCAATGACACCGTCGTCCTGCACTGTTCATTAAACAAAGAGAAAAATAAATAATTCCAGGGATATACATAACATAAGTAGTAAATGTAGGTAGTAATCCTGCGTTGTTATCAAGTATCGAAGAAAAAAGTAAACATAGCATCACCTCTGCAAGTGATTGTGACATGTTCAGACAATATTCAATTTACAGAAGCAGTTGCGTCATATAATTCATTTAGTCGGTTCTTCCTAACAAACAGCTGGCGTATTTGCATGTAATAACCAATAATTGTAATGAAATACAATTACGAAACGAGCATAATATCTTCACAATACAAATGTTTAAGTGCTTTACCTGCATGTTTTACTTCTTGTTTATCATCCAATGTTAGACAAGACAAAATTAAAATGACAGGCCTGCAACATATGTAATATTAAACCCAACTTTCCAAATTAACTCTCACGTAAGCCAGTGGTTATGATGACCTTCGTGCTGCATAACAATTCCCATACCAGCCATAATGCCAAACGAAATACACTGGAAAATAGCAGATTTTACAATGTTTAAGCCGTTTAAAATTGTTTATTCCCTACATATAAATTTACTTTAGGTTTACACACAAGCGATAGAAACATGAATACCATTAGTGACCTATTTTTTCATAGCCTCTAGTTTCATTACCGATTACCTGTAAATGTCACTTTGCATGGAATCATGTCATTCCCCAGGTAAAAGTATACATATGTACTTGAGCCAAATACTAGCTGGGGTATATCTATTTGCTAGTTGGCATGTATCGCTTTGTATAAAAGCATGTTCAGCTTTTGGTTGTCGTATTATACAACTATTACAGTGTTTTAGTATTATAATTTGCATTTTACACTTTACATAATTAGAATGGAACCTTAAATGAGAACTATCAATATATAAATATATTGATAATCTGGGGGTTGCCGACCAAAATCAAAAATTCATCAAAAAATCAAAAAATCATCAAAAAACCTATAAAATCATCAAAATTGTAGAAATGACCATAACATGGTCAATATCTGTCAAAAAAATCAAAAAAAAGCATCAAAAACATAAAATCATCAAAATTGTGAACTAAAATCACCAAAATTCTGGACCAAAACCCCATAACATGGTCAATATCTATCAAAAAAACATAACCTACCTATCCATGGACTGGCTTCGCACGCCAGGTTGACAAAAATACATAGCCCACCTGCCCATGGCTCAAACATATATATATTTCTAGGCCAAAATATATATATGGCTTGGCTTCGCCTGCCATAGCTTCGCCATGGTCCCCCACCATAGCTTCACCATGGTCCCCCACACAAAGACTAACGATGCTCAACGTATCGTCTTACCAGCATGCCGGTCCCACACATATAACGCCTAGAATGCAGCGAGGGCTTCTGGCCCACCGGTGACTTCGCTCCATTGGAGCACAGGGAATTGAAGGGGTCACCCGCCATCTCACTATAACTACAATATGTATTTTGGAGGCTTTGAACCATTATTTCTTTTTGATAAAAATGCATTAAAGAAAATATATATATAAAGAAAATAATGACGACTGTTTTAGAAAAATTAATACACCTGTTTGAAACAGGTGTAATAGATTGTCAAACACTATCGGTTGGTATAAATGCATTAAAAGAAGTTCCAAAAGAAACTTCAAAAGAGGTTATTCAACCAGTTTAGTCCAAAGTGTTGGAAAGTGTAAGACGTGTAAAACCAATTCCAGCACCACGAGTTAAATCAAGAATTCCAACCCCAGCTCCAAGAGTTAAACCAATTCCAGCTCCAAGAGTTAAACCAATCCCAGCTCAAAAATGAGTACGGAAAACGTGAACTACATTTTACAATTACACCGGGAAGGAAGAATTAATGATGATCAGCTTAGAACGGGGCTAGATGCTCTTCCAAAGGAAACTCCAGAGGTTAAATCTCAAACAAAACGAGAAAAGCAGAAACAAGATAAGAAATATCCTAAATTATGAGAGAATGTTATAAATGAAGAGCTTAATGATAAAAATTTAAAAGAGCTTAATGATAGAAAATCTAAAGAAGAATTAAATCTGGTTGACAAACCAAGATGTGGTTATTTCAAAGCATACAAGATGTCTGTTGAGCAATACAAAGACCCTCAAAAACTATTACATGATAAGAAACCCATTATTACAGAACAAATCAGCGAAGAGCTGACAAAGATGAATGGATTAAAGTTTTTATTAGGTCTCACTATAGAGCTCTTCAAAGATAATGGTGCTACCAAAACATACATCACAGCAGTATTATCCAGCAAGCAATATGCAATTTTAAACTATGAAAAAATAAATGGGTTTTACGATGAAGCATCCGCAAACATACCACAGAGCTTGGAAAGATTTACAAAGGCAGCATCAGGATTGGAAATTGACCACTGTGTTGATCTTTACTTAAATATTGCAAAGTACGAGCCGTTAAAAGGTTCTTCATATATTCCTTTGCCTAAGGCAGTAGCTGATAAGAAAGCGATTATCAATGTAAAAAATAATGATGATCAATGTTTGTTCCATGCAATAAATTCTGCTTTAAATCCAGCCGCAGATCACACCGACAGGTTGTCAAAATATCCTAGTATAGAGTTCTTAAAAAAAAAGGGCATTGACTTTCCTACACCAAATTCTCAAATTTCCAAAGTAGAAAAACAAAACAATCTTGCTATTAATGTTTACGGGTACACCACATCAGAGAACAGTAAAAAAGTAAATGTTTTCCCGTATAAAATATCAGAACAACCAAAAGACATTGAGCGAATTAATCTGCTTTTAATATCTGAAGACGTTGAGGTTGAAGAAGAATCAGAGAATGATCCAAATAATGAAGAAGGAATCATAGTTGACAACTATAACCCTGATGATCCAAATAATGAAGAAGGAATCATAGATGACAACTATGACCCTGATGATCCAAATAATGAAGAAGGAATCAAAGATGACAACTATGACCCTGATGATCATCCCGACAAACCAACAACAACAAAAACAACAAAATATCACTATTGTTGGATTAAAAATCTGAATAGACTACTCTGTGACCAAAACAGACATAAAGGTCAAACTTACTTTTGTGATCGTTGCCTTCATGGATTTTCTGGAAAAGGACTACTTACCAAACACAGAGAAGACTGTGAAGGTATCAACAAAAATTCTTGCAGAATAGAAATGCCGCAAGAAGGTCACATACAATTTAAAAATCATCAAAATCAGATGCATGTGCCTTATGCAATATATGCTGATTTTGAGAGTACAATCCAGCCGCAATCGACTAAATTTGGAAAAAAATCTGAAATTCAAAATGTACACGAAGCTTGCGGGTTTGGATACCAGGTTGTCAAATATGATGGTAAAGCTAATGAACCTGTTATTTACAGAGGTAAAGATGTTGTCGAAAAGTTTTTAAATCACTTAGAATGTGAGAAGAAGAGCATTAATAACAGATGTAATCACCCAAAACCCTTAATTATGACGCGGCAAAATGAGAAAGATCATAAAAAAGCAACACACTGTTGGATATGTGAGAATGAAATTGGAAGCGGTAAAGTAAGAGACCACTGTCATTTTACAGGTGAATACAGAGGCGCAGCACATAAAGACTGTAACCTGAAACTGAAAATAAAACCAGGTAAAACAACCATCCCTGTTGTATTTCATAACCTCAAAGGATATGATAGCCATCTCATCATGCAAAAAATACACAAAATGACAGGTAGTATTACATGCATCCCAAACAACGCTGAAAAGTATATTTCATTTAGTGTTGGACAACTTAGATTCTTGGATAGCTTTCAGTTTATGGCATCTTCCTTAGAAAGGCTGGTTGATGCAACAGACAAATCTGATTTCAGACTCACCAAAAAAACGTTTGCAGATAAAACTGATCTACTTTTACGAAAAGGGGTTTATCCATACGAATGTATGGACAGTGTGGAAAGATTTGAGGAAACGCAATTACCACCTATAGAAAAGTTTTACAGTAGTCTCTCAGATGAAAGTATAAGTCCCGAAGATAACGAGCATGCTCAAAAAATATGGAAAGAGTTTAACTGTAAAACTCTTGGAGACTATCATGATTTATATCTAAAAACGGATGTAACTTTGTTGGCTGATGTATTCCAAACGTTCAGAAAAACATGCATGAAGGCATATAAACTCGATCCCTTGCATTACTACACAGCACCTGGATTATCTTGGGATGCTTTACTTAAACATTCTAAAATAGATTTAGAACTTTTGACAGACATTGACCAGCACTTGTTTGTAGAAAACGGTATGCGTGGTGGAATTAGTATGGTATCAAAACGATATGCCAAAGCAAACAATCCACACGTAGCTGATTATAACCCTAACGAGGAAAACAACTTTTTAATGTATTATGATGCAAATAATCTTTATGGGTGGTCAATGAGTCAGCCACTTCCATATTCTGGCTTTAACTGGGTGGAAACAGTAACGTTGCCAAAGCCAACAGAATGAAAAGGATATTTTCTAGAAGTGGATTTGGAATATCCAAAAGAACTCCATGAATCTCACAATGATTATCCACTTGCACCGGAAACATTAGCAGTGAAAAAAGTATGGTTGTCTGAATACCAGACAGATCTGTTAGAAAATAACGTTATGACAGAACAACTACTCCCCAATCTTATGGACAAAGAAAAATATGTGTTACATTACAAAAATTTAGAGTTGTATTAATCATTAGGCATAAAATTAACAAAAATCCACAGAGTATTAGAATTCAATGAAAAACCATGGATGGCATAATACATAAACCTAAACACAAAACTTAGGAAAAAAGCTAAATCAACCTTTAAACAAGATTTTTACAAACTTATGAACAACTCTGTGTTTGGCAAAACAATGGAAAATATACGCAAGCGAACTGATATAAAACTAGTCAAAACTGACGGCTCTGAAAATGAAAAGATAAGAAGAATAATAGCTAAACCCAACTTTAACAGGCGGATAACATTTTCAGATGAATTGTCGGCATTACATGTAAACAAAACGAAATTAACATTAAACAAACCAATTTATGTTGGGATGGCAGTCTTGGATTTATCAAAGTACATGATGTATTACTGGTACTATAATACCCTGAAGAAAAGGTACGGAGATGGCTGTACTTTATTATACACAGACACTGACAGCCTACTGGTAGACATCAAAACGGAAGACGCATACAAAGACATGGTTGGAATGAAAGACGAGTATGATCTAAGTGATTATCCTCAAAATCACCCAATGCACGATGATACAAACAAAAAAGCATTAGGTAAAATGAAAGATGAAGGTGCTGGTGTTCCTATAGTTGAGTATATTGGATTAAGACCCAAGCTATATTCTATTTTGAGAGCGGATGAGCAGATTATTAAGAAAGCAAAGGGAGTAAAAAAATATGTAATCCAAAAACATATCAACTTTGAGAACTACAAGGATGCATTGTTTAAGAAGAAAAAATACATCCATGAAATGAATATGATACGATCGAAAAAGCATCAAATATATGGCATAACAGTAAACAAAGTAACACTGTCACCATTTTACACCAAAAGATACATTCGAGAAGATGGAATTACAACTGATGCATATGGGTTTTATCAAAACTTATGAATTTGGGTATCAGCAGGAACAATAAGTAATTCTTCTTTGACAAATCCTCTTTGAGGCGCTGGTGCTTTTAAATAATAAACTCTTATGCCTTGCGTCACCATATAACTATCAATCTTGTGAATATCTACACTCCACATTGGATCAGTTGCTCTGCGTCTTCCACCTTCTTGTTCCCCGGGTTGATATAAATATCTTACACTGGCATTCATACAGATAGGATCACCTTTTAATAGTTTTGTTTCAACAGGAGGGGGCTTTTTTATCTCCGCATTTATGGCTTTAACAACTTCTGGTAATCTCTTTACCCACTCTCTGTTGCGTTTTTTCGAATCCATTTCCTTAGCATACTGATAACCAAACAATCTTTCAGCTAATGTTCTGTTAAATCTTTCCACTATAGCTTGGTCTCTGTGTATCTCTGTTCTACCCCGTCTGACATTTACATTGTGTTTGACCATCAACTGCGATACTGCACCCATGAATTCTCTGCCTGGATCCACTTGTAATAACTTTGGATATTTTAGATGCCGTCTGTATATATTTTCAAATGCTTTGGCAACTTCTTTACTATCCTTGGAAGTCAGCGGCTCTGCTTCTTTGTATCTACTCGCAATATCAACCACAGTCAATGCATATTTATATGTCTTGCGGCCACGGCCAAAGCCAAAAGTGTCATGCGGTAGAAATAACAAATCAGCTTGATGCACTCCATTCTTAACGGAAACATCAAACCTGGGTCTAATTATTTTCTTTGGTGCGGGTAAATAAATCTGCCACACAGCTTGTTTCTTTAAAAATTCTAAGGCCTGTTTCTTACTGACACCAGCCTCTTTTGCTAATTTGTTAACTGCTGTGTAACCTCTCCAAAATCCTTGTGGACTGTAATAAATCTTTTCCATTTTAAAAGTATTAAGAAAATATATATAAAAAATGGACACTGCACAATTTAATGAACTGCTCTTAGAGCAATATAATAGCACAAAGACATTGGTAGACTTGGAAGTAAATAAAATATACACTATTACAAAAACAAAAATACTGGATTTTTACCATGATCAATTTATGGTATTGACATTATCAGATAACAGTGAAGTATGGGCGCCTGATCATCTCAAAGATAGAATAGAGGAGGCAAGTGTAGAACCACCATATTATATTCGACCACTTGAATTGAAAAAAAAAATAGCTATCATATATATAGCATGGCCCCAGATGAAATTAATAAACTTTATGACATTCATAGTGCATATGACTTAGTCATTCCAGACATTCATAGTGCATATGACTTAGTCATTCCAGACATTTGGAAAACAATGCTATTAACAGTACTATTAACAATTTTTGAAAATGGGTTAAGAAAATATATATACTAAATAAAACAATGGACACTGCACGATTTGATGAACTGCTTCAAGCGCAAGCGCAAAAATCAGAAAATAGTGCAAAGAAATGGGCCGACGTGGAATTGAATAAAATATACGCTATTACGGATATAAAAATAGTGAAAACTAAATATGGTCCAGCCATGATATTAACATTATCAGACAACAGTAAGGTATGGGCGCCTGGTCATCTCAAAGATAAAATAGAGAAGGCAAGTGTAGAAGCATCATATTATGTGCTACCACTTGGATTGAAACCAACTAAGAACAACAAAAATAACAAAAAAAAAGTATCATGCATTTGACTTAGTCATTCTGGAAAGTGGAGAACCGAAAAAGAAAAAGAAAAAGAGTCACGCCAAGACAGAGAAAAAGAGTCACGCCAAGACAGAGAAAAAGAGTCACGCCAAGACAGAGAAAAAGAGTCACGCTAAGACAGTATCCGAGTCTGAGAGCGAGTCTGAGAGCGAGTTTGAAAGCGAGGCTAAAAGCGAGTCTGAGTATGAAGATAGCGATTCTGAACCTGAAGTCGTGGTTAAACCAAAAAAGGAGGCGGCTGTTAAACGAAAAAAGTGAAATAACGAAGATGAGACCGCCGCAGCTTTGACCTGGCAAAGTAAACATACTTAGAGTTTAAAACTATTTTTTATAGTTTTAAACTATGAACTCAATTTGTACGCTACAAATCCAGTTGCAGCCATGCCCACCACAATAAAC
Source organism: Cyrtodaria siliqua (assembly GCA_037043455.1). Classification (NCBI taxonomy): domain Eukaryota; kingdom Metazoa; phylum Mollusca; class Bivalvia; order Adapedonta; family Hiatellidae; genus Cyrtodaria; species Cyrtodaria siliqua. The sequence continues at coordinate 120,825 of JAWPHD010002196.1, forward strand.
GTAATTTCTCTATTCTGTTGATCTGGAGATGGTGTATAAAAATCACTCAACTTGGGCTCCGCTTCCAAAAGCAAATGTTTGCCAGTTATGTAATAATACTGTTTCATAGCTTGGTCCACATCATCAAAAGTCTGCCCTGCATGATGCTCTTTTTGCAGTTGCTTGTTAATAAAATCTAATCTCTCTGTTCTTTGTTTATTCCACGCCGCTTGTGCTGCTTCCAGTTGTCTTACGGCTTTGTCATGCCTTTGTCTTTCCTCATCTGAATGACTTCCCATTTTTGAAAAGAAATAATTTGAACCGCTAAATGCCAATGCGTTTGGTAATGCGCCACCGATCATCATTGCTACTGCGCTTGCCATTTTTTTATATATATTTTTTATTTCATAATATCCGCAGGAATAATACCTTGCTTAATCAACATATCCCTCGTAGCCATTGCTAACATTATTTCCACAGACAGCATCATAACATCTGCCATATTTAAATCCACTTTAGGGGCTGGTCTTTTTAGTACTTTTCTGCCAATCTCAGAATATCCAATAGTTAAAAGTGTTTCCACTCCAGCGTGATACATCATATTTACAATTTGTTTTACGTCAATACTTGCTGCCATTTTTTTTAATATGAAAAAAAAATAAATAAAAAAAATAAAAAAAATCAAACGGGTTTTTTGGTGCAACATAAACAGGTTGCACAGCTACAGGTGGTGCTACCGATTTCTTGTTATAAATATACAAACCCAAACCAGCAAAGCCTACTAATAAAATCGGTGGAATATAATTTTTGTATACATTTATTTTGATTTTTTCTGGTTCCTCTTCACCTCTTGATACTTTTGTTATCTGTCCTGCATCTTGTGCATCCTGTGCACCTTGAAGCAAACGCTTTGCCTTCCTTGCTGCTGCTCCTTTTTTCCCAGCTTTTACTCGTTTTGGATTTTGTTGTTTAACAGATTGTGTATCAACTTCACTCTCTTGGTTCTCCACTTGATTCTCCACTTGGTTCTTCATTTTTATTATCGACATTTTTATTTTTATTAAAATCAATAAGTCGAACAGTTGTCAGCATTGCTGTAAATGGTGCTAAGTAAATTCCATACTTGTAATACAACTCACAACACGCACTTGTTAAAGCATGTTTAATAAATGGGTCTTCCTCCAAATCTTCTGTCAGTTTTGGTGGATTGGTTATATTAAAATATGTTGATACTCCCATCACATACAACTTAATAAAATAATTGCCTAAAGTCTTAGCCATGCTTGCCCCAAGTCTTGCTTCATATCTACAGTTTATTACTTTCATCTGGGGGCATGCTATCTATAGTCGTGAGTTGTATGTCTTTACCCAAATATTGACGACACCCACCGCCAGCCACTATGGCTGATAATCTTTCTTTTTTTGTTTCTTGTTGATTTGATTCATCTGTGAAACGTTCCGTGGAATCTTCCAGTATGATACCTTGTAATAGTTCTTCCGCATTCATTTTTATAGTAGTCATTTTATTTTTTATTTTGGAATAAACATAAAATACGAAACAACCAGCTGCGATATTCACCACACAACTAGTAATGGTTAGTATTGTTAATAGCATTGTTATTAACAATGCTATTGTTTTTTATTAGCATTACTCATTTGCTGTTAGCATTGCTATTAGCATTACTCATTTGCTATGAGTATTGCTATTAGCATTACTCATTTGCTGTTAGCATTGCTATTAGCATTACTCATTTGCTGTTAGCATTGCTATTAGCATTACTCAATTTTGAAAAATATTCCCCATCGAATGTACCATCTATGTTTTTAATCTCAAAATCCTGGTAGGTGATGTCGGTGTTTTGAATCATCCTTAAAATTAACGCTATGGTAATGACACTTTTGACCAGTTTTTTTTCAACAATGTCGCACTCTAACCCAAGCACGTACTTGTCAATTATCTTCAGTTTGTCCCTCCTTTTTACGTTCTTCCACAGCTTCATGGAGTCTTTTATATCTTGCTCCATCCTGGAAAAGTCGGTGTCGTCGGTCCACAATAAATTATTGAGAATATTTTTAGCCTCGTCCGTGTACATGGAAGGTATTTTAAAACTCCCGCGATCCGTCACAAGCGTAGACGTTCCATCTTGGTCATCCAGGATCATACCACATTTTCCAAAACCTAAAAGCTCCAACTGCCTCCTTCTTTCCTTATTAGTTTCTCGTTTGCTACAATCTAGAAAAAATCGACAAAACCTCATTTTTTAATCTAGTACTCCAAACTCTTAATTGAGAGTTCAAATAAATTAGCAACATGCTGTTAAAAATTATTCAACCCAATAACCAGTGGGTTGGTCAGTCCTCAAAATTAACTTGGAATATTTAGTCTTTGCTAAAGCTTTTCTTATTCTAGTTCTCTCTTCCAGCGTTGGAATAACATCATTTTCTCTCAAACAATTTTCATAACTATCTCTGTCCTTGGTGTAAAACATACACAACCATTTTGCTTGCTCCCGCAAATCTTTCAATACAGAATTATATCTCTGTGAAATGACCCATACTGATTGTTTGGCGTGGCGACCAGAAAATGATAACATATCTTTTTTCTTTGTTAATTCTTTTGTGGCGGAGCAATTATCAATGATGTATAGTGTGGGCTTGCCGGCATATTGTTTGAAAAATAAACGCAACAGTTCTTGTAGCATTTCTTTGTCGTTGCTCACGGGATTGACAATTATTATTTTTTTATCTCTCGGGTGTCTCACATCTCCTATCCAGGGTCTATTTTTATAAGCCTCGTTCCACTCTATGGTTGGACACAATATAATTATATGTTCAAAAACTCCAACATACTCTTGTTCAAGTATGTCAAGAACAAACTCTGTTTTACCGCAGCCTGTCTGACCACAGATAATGGCACTGTGTGGATATTTAGGATATTTAGTATCGTGCTTCTTTGAATCTTCCATCTTCGAAATTGATTTGCGCATCTTGTATTATATATAGATAAATATTTAAAAGTTGATCTGCATCTGCTTTTTTATTTATGAGTATCGTTATGCCCTCACTACCGTCCCCTATTCTTCTTCCACTGCCGTGTAATAAATTGTCATCACATGTTCTAAGGTCAAGCCACAAAGCATATGCTTTTGTTAGATAGGTCTCAAGAGAAACATGGGTAAAGTATAAGTCCCTCGCTACTACGTCTGTCTTTTTGTTTCTTTTCGACGTTAAGGCAAAATATTTGTTGATTTCATCCCAATGCTGATATACCCTCATGCCCTGACTATACAACTGATTTGGTACGCCCTCTATTGTCATTTCAACCTTTTCAATCATTGGGTTGTAAAAGGATTCCGTGTCTGTTCTTTCTGGGTCTTCAAACAGTATTAAAATACCCTTCATGCTCCGTGCTTGTGTATTAATGTTGATATTCCAAAGGGTATCAGATTTGTTTACTTTTTTTTTTCAAGTTGCCAGATACGATCATACATAAATAACATCTTACCATTGGTTTGCTGTCTTATTTGTCTGGCTAGTTCAGCATCATTAATCAAATTCCAAGCAGATATTTTTTATTACTTAAGATGCATTAGCATCACTGCTTTTGATAACTTTGTTATAATCGTTAAACGTTAATTCATATTCTCACCTATCACCAAGCCCCGCTTGATAAAATGGCATATGACTTTCTAACATTTCAAAGTCCAATGGAATACAAAATCTATTTCCATAAGCTGCTGCTACAGCTTCATCTCCGGTGTCTGAGGAAGCATCTCCCGCGCCAATTCTATGTTTTAGCATGTTTGCTTTACCCACACCTTGGTAAGCCATGTTTTGTCGTTCGCTAGGGCTTTTCCATAAATCTACATAACAATGATATATATCACTGTCATTTATTGTTATGACTTCGTTACCACTTGTTCTGATTGTCATTTTTTGCACAATTGTTCTACCCAGATTCTGGTATAGAGTAGCGTTGGCGTCTGTTCTGCTTTTAAGTTCTATTTCAAAGGCAAGACGAGCAGTACGTGGAACTATTACATCATTAGTACTTAGATTGGGAAATTTCACAAGCAGTATACCGTTTTTGTTTACCGTCGAAGGGTTGTTAGTAATAACTACACTTGTGCGGATGCCCTTGGCACCATGAGGTTCTCGTAGTTTTCTATAAGGGTTAAGTTTACTTCCGTAAGCTGACATGTTTTTAAATATATATTTTTTTTTTTTTTAAATTAAATAAAATAAACAATGGCTGAGTTTGACAATCATACGTTCGATCGAGATGCTGATGTAGATGAATTACTTGATGAAGAATTTATACAACCTGGCTTAGAATTCCAGAGACAAATTGTAAATGAAAATAATCATATTAATCAGCTTCAAGGGGAAGATACAATAAAAGAACAGCTCACACAAAAAAAGTGGTTAGTAGATCAATTTTTTACTGAAGTTAATTCTGAGATCAGCGGAATTGAATATAAAGATGATTTTAGAGTGGCAGAGGAAAAAATCGGTAAAACAATGTTATATGCAGTTCGGTTGGGGAAGGATGACGTCCCACTTACCTATTATAGGGGAAATAATCCAAACGAACCAATCAAGTTTTATAAGCTGGACTCTTTAGTTAAAAAACATGGTATTGACTTTGTGAAAAACACTTTAAAAATGTATGATTATTTAGTTCCACGTGAAAGACTTGCTCGGGGTAGGGCGGAAATAGCAGCCTTAGTAAAAACAAGAGATACCATCGCTGCAGAGAATATACCATTGCAAACTTTTTCAACAACTGAAGATGTACAAAATACAGTAGATGCTGTAAATATAATTGAGAGTAATATAGATGAAACTTATTCTAAAACTGCTGTTCAACCAGAAGATCTAACACTGCGAGAGATACGAGGTTTAGATAAGATATTGCAAAGCTTCCGTGGAGAACTTACTAATAATCTCTCAAAGCTCACTGAGCTTGATAAAGATATAGCAAAAGAAAAACAAAAATTAGAACATGTGAGCACCCCCGGGCAGGAGGATGAGTTTCAACAAGAGCGCCTACGTGACAGAATAAAAAACTTAGAAGATGAAAGAAGTGCACGACTTGAAGCGGCGAGTGAAAACAAAGAAGCATTACGCAGTCAAATAAACAGGATAAAAGAAACTATAAATAAGGTGTTAAAAGAAGACACAACATTGGGTGAGAGAATCAAAACCTTGTTTAGGGAGCAAGGTATTACTATGGTCAGTATTTTGACTGCCTTTGGTATGATTATTGGGGTATTAGTTGAGGCCATTATTCCCACATCAAGTGCTGCTCCAACTCCAAAACCTGATTCGTCAAGTGCCAAGGATTGGATAAAAAAAAAACTAAGTAATCTTGGTAAACTTCTTGCCAACCTAGCTGGTAAAGCTGCAGCAGCTTTACCAGGAGTTATTGGTGCAATAGTATCATGGTTTTTATCTGCAACAGGTAATGTTATTAACTGGCTTGCTAACAATCTATGGGCTTTGCTTGTTGCCGCTGTTGGGTTGCTATATGTGGCAGCCAAAGAGTGGTTTGGGAAATCTCGTAGATAAGTAATGCAGCAAGACCTATTACTATAGTACCAACAATTATGGTTGTTTTGTTATCTTCGTGTTCAATCGCTATTTTTTGTATTGGTTCCACAGTTTTATGTATTGATTTATCAGAATGTTCCGGTAAAAATTTCTTTGTTGTGGTGCCTTGAAAAGGTTGAACACTTTTTGGCGGTACTGGTTTTACATTTACATCATTATTTAATCCTAATGCTTGTGCATCGGTTGCTATTACAATTTCATTATTGTAGTCTTGTATTGTTCCAATTCTCAACTCCATGTCACCCGGAGACATGTACAATCCACTTCCATAGACAAAATTAACTTTACTTCTTGCATATTTTAGGGTGGTTTCATATCTTGAAATTTGACTGGGCAAGTTGATGGGGCTGTTTATTGCATCTTCTATGTTAGCTAAAAATTGTTTCTGTGCATCAAATGCCGTTCCAGTTCCAAGTATATCTGTTTTTGTTTGGGATTGTGAGCCAAGGATTGCCCAGCAGTATGTTGTTATGCTGTCATTAATGCGTTCTACTCCAGCTTTTGTAAATCCCGCAGAATTATCTAGTATAAAAGTAGACCAGCTGTTGTCAGCCTCAGATCCTTGGGCAATGTAATCAATGTGATATGTTTTATCACTCTCATAGACTGTAAAACTCATCGTTTTGTTGTCGTATACAGTATTTTCCAAAGGATGATAACCAATATGTGTCCAGTAATTATAAATTGTTCCTAGACCATGATTATAGCTTTGTTTCTGTCTCCAGTCTGAATATAAGTCAACGTTAAACTCCTTACATATTCTCTCGTACGCGTTTCGGTTATATGTGTTATTAAACGCATTCCAATTTGAGTCTTGCGGCATTGCTACACCCATCTCAAATAATATTCTTCTAACTTGGTAATAGACATGAAATCGAAATAACGAACCCACCAAGGCATCAGCTTTTAGATGGTTGTTAAAATCAATGCCACATCCAGTTGTCGCGCACCAAATGGCAAAATTCAACTGGTTCTGCCAAAATAACATCCAATCTGTTCCCCAGCGTTGGACTATAGCATCTGATTTGACGTATGGGAGTTTGTATTTTTCAAAGACATTGGGAAATGATGCTTTAAAGTATTTACCGTCTGATGTAATGACTATGTTTTGATTTATTATATCTATCACTTTCTTGCTGAAAGTATTTGAATAGTGAGCATCTGGGTTATATTTGAATTCTTTAGAAATCATTTTTATTTATATATATTAAAAAAAAATGTTTCATACCATTTCAAACATAGACAACTCTATTAACTTACAACAGTATGTCGATAATAGAAATGGAGATAAGCGCGTTGGATTGAAAAGTGTTACATACACTATCGGTTGGTTTAATGTTGATCAAGAAGTCATAAAGACAAAAAAAACAGATAAAATAGAACATATACCAGGTGGACTCTATAACTTTGAAGAGTTGGCAAAACATTTTAAATTGCTAAATGAAGATATTATCCTAACCATTTATACGCAAAGTGCTACAGCCATTTTAGATACGCCAATAGAGACACGAATGTCAACCCGTCTTTCAAATATGCTGGGATTCAAGGACAGAAGATGGATAAAAGGTGTTCGTGGGGGAGATTGTCCAATTGATTTAGCTCCTTATAAACAGCTCTATGTTCATCTGGAACAAATTAATACAAGTGGTAATTATTTCAATGGTGCACCAAGCACTGTTATAGGGGTTGTACCTGTAGTAAATAAGCAGTATGGAGATATTGTATATACACCTTATTGTTATCCTGAATATCACCGTCTTACACATGGTACGATTTCTAAATTAAAAATAGAAGTCAGAGATGAGTATGGCAACAAGATAAATAATCACGGCTTGCCCATGAGTTGTGTTTTAGAAATTATTTAAAAAATTATATTTTTTATAAAAAACGATGAGTATATTTGGGCCTAAAAAAACAGAAGACTTAGAGGCTTTGATAAATGATGTTCACAATTTATATAGGCGAGTTGTGCCTATTGTTAACCGAGTTGATAATCTTAAATATGAGATTATAACACTATGTGCGGAGGCTAAGGGTCCTATTGCAATGAATAGAGTACTCTCATTTGGTAACGGTGGAGCAGAAACAAATGTGGGGTATGTAATGACACGCCGTGGACGGATTACGGGAATAGGTTTAGCATGTGAACGATTAGTTGGTGACGTATCTGTCATATTTTTTGTCAATGGTGTTGAACAACCCAATTATGGTATAACGCTTCACACCACCCCACGCAAACACGATAACTTTGATAGTCCTTTAGAGATTGATGCTGGTTCTGTTGTTAACTTTGTATGCAAGGTTGCTAACGCTACCGCAGTAAATACGGTGGTGTCATTATTAATTGAATTAATTTAATTTTTCTTATTAAAATGAAGCAACCGACAGCACCAAGTTTATATCCGGAGTTGTCAGAGGACGTACAGAATTATAGATTACAAAATATTTCAGAGATTGAACAAAAGTTAATTACAGAGCGAGACACAAGCAAGTCTCTTTATAAAAAATATAAACGTGGTATTAATATCACGGATGGAATTGACACTACCGTAATATCTGCAGGTGTTATTATGGCTAGGATTGGAATTGTTGTTCCAGTTTTGTTACCTTTAGAAATAGCAGCAATACTATGTGGAGCTACAGGTGTTTGTATTAATTTCATCAGACGCAAGCTTAATGGTAAAGCTCAAAAACATCATAAAATAAAAACTTTGGCAGAGTCTAAGTTGAATAGTATGAAGCAGTTAATATCAAAAGCATTGAGTGATGCACATATATCTGAACAAGAGTTTAAGTTGATTTTGGATGAACTGGAGAGATACTATAATTTGAAAGAACAAAAGACACTTGAAATTAGCGAAGTTCAAAAAAAAGAACTAGTGGAGCAGGGAAGAAAGGAAGCAATGGTAACCTTACAAAACAGTCTAAAAAGTGTGTGATAAATTGTTTTAGTAATGTGTATGAGTATGATCCACCACCTTTGTATTCAACATAGCCCACCGGTCATCTCACTATAATGTATTAAGGAAATATATAATACGAAGAAATAATGGAAATCAATTATCAAAAAGATATCAATGTTTGCAAATTTCTTAAAATTAGATTCCATGTAAAAATAAGACTATAAAAGATTCTAATTATTGCAGTTTGCATAAGTATCTATTAAAAAGTCATGTATTACCATGCTCAATATGTAAAAAAGGTACAAGAGCAAAAAATAAAATTTGTGCTGATTGTGGTGGAGTTTCAGTCAGAATAGTGGATAAATTTATTGGAAATTTAAATTATAATGCTGAGTGCTTAAAATTTAGACGTATTCAGGTTTAATCACATGATGGCGGGTGACCCCTTCAATTCCCTGTGCTCAAATGGAGCGAAGTACCCGGTGGGCCAGAAGCCCTCGCTGCATTCTAGGCGATATATGTGTGGGACCGGCATGCTGGTAAGACGATACGTTGAGCATCGTTAGTCTTTGTGTGGGGGACCATGGTGAAGCTATGGTGGGGGACCATGGCGAAGCTATGGCAGGCGAAGCCAAGCAATATATATATTTTGGTCTAGAAATATATATATGTTTGAGCCATGGGCAGGTGGGCTATGTATTTTTGTCAACCTGGCGGGCGAAGCCAGTCCATGGATAGGTAGGTTATGGTTTTTTGATAGATATTGACCATGTTATGGGGTTTTGGTCCAGAATTTTGGTGATTTCAGTTCACAATTTTGATGATTTGATGTTTTTGATGCTTTTTTTGATTTTTTTGACAGATATTGACCATGTTATAGTCATTTCTACAATTTTGATGATTTTATAGGTTTTTTGATGATTTTTTGATTTTTTGATGAATTTTTGATTTTGGTCGGCAACCCCCAGATTATCAATATATTATAATAAACATGTAAATGAACACAGTGTTGTGCCTGTTGCAACTCAATAAATTTATTGTTGGGTGGATTGGCCAATTGTCAAGTTTAGATTTCAACAAAAAACATGTCACGGTGAAATTGTCCAATTCAGTAAATTTAGCATAAGCGCAAAATGTTTTCAGCCAATTAAATACAATTTCTTTGAATTCTTATTGATTCCTTGTATCCTGAAATCCGTTCGTCGACATCATGTGGTAACGTTTAAATGTGCATTCCTATAAAATATCTAAACTTTCAAAACATGAGCACAGTACTGCACGCATGTTTCAATAATCAGTCTATTTAAAAACGCAACATTTCTGTTTTGTTTTTGTTTATAGTCCACTGGTTTTCGTTCAAAACAATATTGTATATTATTTTATTACACAAGTCATTTGTCCTAAAGATTAACGTATGGCACTTAAGAGTTGCATAACAATTGTTCTACTTCTTTCAAATATATTTAAACAATACAAATTCAAAAAAATATCAAAATGTCGAATCTTCAAAGGTTTTGATTGTATTTATAATTTCCAATTTGGATCAGGCGTGGTTTTACCCACATTACAAACACAGTGTAGGATAATCCAATTACATATATTGAGTCTGTTTCTACAAATGTAAATTGATTCATTTTAAAGTTTCCATCATACATATGTCAAACCGATTGAAACTTGTCCAGTAAATGTTTGAAAGAAGAGAAAGTAATAACAAATATTGAGATGATTATGATAAAAGAGGAGAAATTGGGGTTAACATTTTATGTTACGCTCAGACCTTCATGTAGTTTTGTTGTTATTACTTTTTAGTTTTCATTTTACAAAATGACCGTTAGTTTACGAAAAATGTATGAACGATGTGTTTGTCAAAAGATTGATAACGTGAACATTATAAGTTATTTGTATACTTGACGAGGGAAATGGGCTCACATTCTCTGCCTGGAAATTATATTCGCCCGAGGGGCATATATTTTGCAGAAAGGGAATGCGAGACCACGTCAACACTCAAGAATCCGCATAAAGAATTTGTCATACTTCAAATTTATTACTACTTATATTAAAAAACAAACACCCTTAAAGACGAATTCTTTTTTACTCGGCCAATTTCCAGCAACGTGCCTCTATTTCATTATAAGTTGTGACACGTGACGTCTTAAATGTTTACGTTTATGGCGCCAGCGCTCTAAATGTCGTCAAATTTGGCGGATATTCTATGGAAAGAAAAACTTCGTTTATCACCGAGTTGGTGATTTATTATCTTTACAGTGGCACTACTTACTATTATGTCAGAATTTTACCCACAATGTAAAGCGCAGAAAAGCGGAAAGAAAGAAACAGTCGAATGTTTCCGCACCGCATCGACTAAGTAATCTCCGCCATATATTGTTTTGTTAATGTGTACCCACCCCCTCTCAACCCTCTTACCTGCTCCCATATTTCGGTTAATAAATAGTGATAAAGGTGATCCGTTGGGAGCAACAAACACAATTAAGAGAATAAAGCAGCAGACTCCTTTTTTTTAAATCTGTTCATGAGAAGTATATGAGAAGTAATGAAAACCTCACCATCTTCCGTAAACGCTGCCTTTATCCCGCTTAGCACATCGTTCAATAAATACTAAAAAGTTGATCCTTTGGAATTAACAAACACAAGTAAGAGATAAAGTAGCAGACCCTTTTATTTTCGTTATTTCATATATTTTTTAGTTATCCTTTTATATTTGTGTTTGTTTGAGTTAGTGTTTTGGTTGGGTTTGATGACTACCTGTCGTGAAATACTTTCTTTTGAAATATCGATGTATATTTTGATTCTTCATCCGCATAAAAGGTACTCAATGACTTGGCAAAAGCCTGATCAACAAGAGAATAAACCACTTAGGGCACGACAAGACAAGACTGCAGACTAAAGTCAAACGTCACCGTTCGTTTGAGCTTTAGGTAGGCGTCATCAAAGTGTCCACAGTCTTTCCGGTCATCGCACAATCCAGGAGAACAGCATAGTGGCGAACTGTAAATGAGTCCACCACCAAGCATGCAGTTCGTTTCGAAATGATAGGGTCATAACCTCGTTTGATAAATCTGTTAACAAGCTTAAAAATCATAGTATGCACGTGATGAGGACCAGGGATCTTACGAAGTTTGTAAATCACGTCACCATAGAAGTCAGGTTGTGATAGTCCTTGTCACCCGATTTTGGTTAGCGAATGAGACAGTACAAGTGCAACACATGTATTCATCCCCTCCCAAATATCATACACGTATACGCGAAACCAAGAACTAAGAAACATTGAATGATTTAAAGAATAAAAGTGCAGTTATGAGTTATTCAGGACAGCGGCGTTGTGGTATTAGAGGCAATACCAAAGTACGAAAGGAGTATTTAACATAACATAACATAACATAACACAACATAACATAACATACTTTTACATTATATTGTTAAATGTATTTAAACTATTAAACATTACAAATGTTTATACATATAGCCTACACCATAAATAATAGCTCTTTCTCTCCTATTCATGGTGATACAAATAAATAAGTAAATGTAAACCCACCTAAAAACGAACCCTGCTTCCGCTTGATAACGGGTGCAGCATACAAAGCTAATACAGAACATTAATTATATAATTCAAACAGGTATAAAAGTCTATCAGGAAATGCAGCTTTTACAGAACACAGTAAACCCCAAAACACGCAAACATGTGTTACTTATTGTTTTTGAAAAGTAGTATTCCGAAAATTTGAAGAAAAACAAAAAAAGTGGCCTACTCACTGTAATATTTCACGGAATCTTAATGCCTTTCCATACAGTCAGTTGTTTTCGCATACTTTTCGCGCTTCTAGCATAAGAGCGTTTGTGTATACAACTAATGCGCATCTTGTGGGCGAGACAGCAAATGGCTGTGACCTTGTTCAAATTCGAATTAAAATAGTCCCGTATATAGTTCTTGATAACCATGCAAGCTTATCATTCAGTGCATTTAAAAAAATATAGTTCATAATGCATAAAAGATATGCATACAATGACGATATTTATGTTTCTCCCAAAATAACCGCAAGAGATGATGCGTATTTTAAACACTGCAAGCCTGAACAAAAATCATGTCTTCCTTTCTGGATGTTATAATGCGCACTCGGTGGAGTTCAGGAGATTTGTTGCATGCATTTAAATGACAAAACGAAACATTTCATTCATTACCGTTGAATGCATTCACAAACATCAATAAATACCTTTATATGAATGTAGTAGCAATATGTAAATGGAATGCATACAGAACGCGTAGAACACAAAATGAACTCATTCATAGGCATTTCTTTTGGAACATATTATAAGTAAATGACACCATGTGTTATGAATAATTATATTGCCTGTTAATGCCGTCTTGTTTGTCAAAGAATCTACTGAACACACTTCCTAATTACTCATTGTTGTATCAACTAATTTTCTTATTTAAACATGAGAAGTATATGAGAAGTAATGAAGATGTACATAATGTAAGATCCTTCGTCATGATCACTTTCATACTACCTTTGTTAAAATTGTTGAACGGTTTATAAAAATAGGTTATGGCCCTATCATTTTGCAACGCACTGCATGCTTGGTGGTGGACTAAATTTACAGTTCGCCACTATGCTTTCCTTTTTGATTGTGCGATGACCGGACAGCCTTTGGACCCTATGCTGACGTCTAACTAAAGCCTAAAAGGACGCTAACGTTTGATGTTTGTCTGCAGTCTTGTATTGTCCTGCCCTCAATGGTTTATTATCTTGTTGCTGTGGCTTCTGCCAAGTCACTGAGTACCTTCTTTGTGGCTTTCTGTGCTATTGTATTTTTGTACTGATATATATACGAGCATCTTTTTGTTTTACTTATAATGCTTATTAATACTACATTGTTGGTTAGAGAATAGTTCATGGCGCGGATTTCTTTATTTACATTGTCCCGTTTTATTGGGTTGACAATAGGGTAAAGTGTGAGGCTTGGTGCACCCTAGAACCTGGTACAAGTCCCCAGAGGCCTTGTTTGCCATTGACCGTTCAAAGGCGATAGCCCTATTGTCAACCCTTTTGTGTTTGTGATGTCTTATTTGGCCTTTTATTTATCTGTAAATGTGTTCTTTGTTTCTGTGTGTGTTTGTGGTTTACTGTCATCCTTGAATGCTGCTTTTCCTGTTCGATTTTTATATCTATATTATACTTGTTGTGTGATAAGTATTTTGATTTGACAGTTTGTAAAACATGTATTTTTTGTTGAAATTTGTACATGTTTTGAGAGTTACCATCCCTTCATATGAAAACATAAAATCTGCTGATAAAACACATCATATGAATCGAGGTCCGCTTACAGATATAAACTTGGTATGAAATAATATCAAAAAGCGTAAACAGTTGGACCATTTATTAAAGATTTTCCGTCTATAAGAAAATGAAACATGGATAATTTTATTGCCGACTGGTACCGTTGAATTGAATGATTTTTTTTAATTTACAATATTTCCGATTGCCCATCAAATGTAAGTTTATGCGGAAATGACACTATTTCCGATTGTCCCGAATATAGAATTATATGTTGAAATGCATATATTTCCGATTGTCCCGAATATGTTGTTAACTGTTCATTTTAACCGACTGACCGGGTTATAACGAATATATTTGTATCTGACAATTGACTAAATTTATTATTAATTTAATTGTAATGCTAGTATATGAAATACATAAAATCAGGCATGGACAAGTATACAAAAATAAAACTCATAATTTAAGATGATTTGCAGTATTTCTCTCAGTTTTATGTTCTATATTATTACTCTTTTTTATATGGTTTTTAATTTCAACTTCATATAATTATAGTGACAATTTTAAACGAGACTAACCTATGCCAACCCATAACGTAAATGATCTTATTAAAGACCATGTTAAACACTATTGTGCTGAAGTTTATGATAATGCTCGGATTAATTTGATTTATTTTCAATTAATAATTCAGAAAACTACTCAACCTTTATAATCGGTCACAATGTCGTTGTTTTTTGAAAATAACACCAATATTAAAAACTGGAAATAACCGAAACACATACCAATATTTTATTATGTTGATCAACAAGGTTTTAGTCCAATCAAGACCGATTAAGTTTGATAAATCGCTAGCGATATTTGTTAAACGACGCCAGTTAAAATTTCCGATTATAAAAGTTTAGTAGTGTATATACAACATACCTACTCAGTCTTATCAACGGCAATCTTATTGATGCTATTTAAACCAATTTTGCGAGAGAAAATAACTACATATTTGGCCTGCATTAGTATTAAAAGAATGTATAAAAGTCGAACAGGAAATATAGTATTCAGAGAACAAAGTCAACCTAAAACAGATTTCTCTTATACCTATCGTTGCATGTTATATACAGCGTCAGTTAAATTTACATTTACCACCTGGACACTGGTCCGTCTGTACTATTCAAACTGGTCTCTAATTGTTTTAAGTGCATCCATTTTAATATGAAGGATTCAAAGCAAAATGGCACGATGGTCTTCACATTGGGTTTCAGGCCAATTACATTATATCTGCTTGGCAGCTAACTTGTTTAAACACAAATACCCTTTAACTTAAACTGTCAGTGCGTTTGGGTTTTGTTTAGTCGCTTTGCCTTGTAAATATTGTATGCTAACTGGAATAATATATTTTAGAGTTTTAACGTTATACTTTTTAATGAAATGACAGCTCCTGATTGAAAAATAAGTTTAGACCCTTTAGAACATATATAGACTGAAGAAAACGTAGAGTCAATACGAAATGAACTTTGATTTGAACCTTTAAATCCCTTAACCATTTAACCATAATGTGCCTCTAAATAACTCTTTATTGCAATACTGACATACATATACTTTTTAAAGAAATCTGAGTGAACAAATTCTACGTTTAGAAATCTTCCTAAACGGTAGCCATTTTGAACTTAAAATATACCCAGATTATAGTTCATGACGCTTTGTATAACGTTTTGTAGAATTTGTTGTGATTGCCATAATATATACATTTTTATAGGTATGATTTTAGTTGTTTATTTATTATCTAATTTCATTACGTAGTCCCTATGGTATTGCCAAGCTATGTGCCAAGTTTAGTGTTTTTATCAAACAATGCACAATGTTTTCACCAACTTGTCCCACTACATGTATCAGTTCTAGTTTATGTTGTAAATAAATCAATAGAGGTTGCATAATCCCATCCTATATTTTAAGACCAATGTCAGCTTATAAAACATGTGGTGTGTTAACCTAAAGGATGTATTTATTAAGTCGCCTAAGTCTAACGCGTTTACGCCCAATACGAATCTTATCGCGTCAAAACTAACCTACATTATGCGAATGTACACAATTCAATTTATCACAGGATGTGCTCTTTCGCTAAATTTTCTACTACTCTCCGACACTCGGAACAATGGCTTCATGATTAAATACAAGTCATCCATGTATTATAAACCGCTTTGCGCAGCGGAATGTGAGTAAGGACAAATTATGGCAGTATTAAATCGAACTTATCCTTCAACATCGTTCGGTAGAGAGTGGGTATATCCAGCTTACTCGATGGTCAGGCATAATTAAAAAACTCCCGAGACTGCTTTCCTATAAACATGATAAAGAAGACAATTTATTTTCATTAAATGAGATAAACTCGCACCAGCGCTAGAAGAATTGGTAATGGACAGACAAATAGAATCCGGGGTTATCCACATAGTTTCGCTAATATGTCTGCATGTGTTGTTGACGATTGGAATTAATTAAAATGATTGGGTTCTTTTTTTCCTTTTGTGTGTTTTCATTTTGAATTGATCGCCCGAAGACATCTGTTGTATCATACTCAGCTTTATTAATCGGCATGTGTCGTTAGTTAAAAATGTAATGAATAAAAGTATAAAATAACAAACTTATAGTGATGAGATTGAAAGGTTAAAACAAACTGTCATATTTTTTAAGCGGTATATTTTTCTACATAAACATATATTTGAATGCAATGTAGGCTGCAACAGAACACATATGTGCAAGTGTTGATGTTGCTATTACAAGTTCTCAGTGAAAGATAATTCATAATCACTAAATAGTAATTTAACTAACTCCGATCACAAAATAACAGAACTGTGAGTTACTGCATGCTTGGTGGTGGACCCTTTTACAGATCGCAACTATTCTTTCCTCTTTAATTGTACGATGACCGGACAGGCTGTGGACCCTATGATGACGCCTACCCTACCTAAAGCCCATTGGGACGGTGGCGTTTGATGTGTGTCCATGATCTTTCTTGTCGTGCCCTTAATGGTTTATTCTCTTACTGCTCTGGCTTCTGCCAAGTCATTGAGTAACCTCATTCTGACTTTCTAGGCTATTGTTTTTTTGTATTATATTTACACGAGCATATTTGTGTTTTACTTACATTGCCTATTGATGCTGCCTTGTTGGTTAGAGATTAGATCATGGCGGGGATTTCTTTATTTACACTCTCCTGTTTTAATGGGATGACAGTAGGGTAAGTGTGAGGATTGGTGCACCCAAGAACCGGTTTAAACCCCCCCAGTGGCCTATTTTGCCACTGACCGTTCCAAGGCCCTAGCCTTATTGTCAACCCTTTTGTGTTTGTGATGTCCTTTGTATTTATTATTGCTTTTGCCTTCTTGTTTGTCTGTTTGCATGTTTGTTTCTGTGTTTTGTGAATGACTGTCCTCCTTGAATGTTATTTTCGCTGTCCGATCTTTTTATATTTCTTTCCATTGCACAATAGTGTTGTTTGTGTCGTGTGGCGACCGTAAAAAGTCTCCCCGTACATTCAATCAATATTGTTATTCTGCATCCTACAGGGATTGTATGACATTCATTGATCCGGTTTTTCTTTAAACACGTGTGTTTCATATACCGCGTTGAAGGTTTTGTGCTGATCGATATTTTGGCTCATTTTATTAGGGTTTCCTTAACTTTCCTCATTATCTTGTATTAGACACTGATGTCGAGTTTTGGACCTCTTTTAACAGTCCGTAAGTTTACTAATATTATTTCTTATGGATCTTTGTTACGATTTCATTTCGTATCTCTAATAAATACTATTTGGCCCTTATTTCGCTTTTCGCAGAATGGTATTACTCTCCAAATTAACAATTATGAGTCTATTAGTAAAAACTTTAAAAATAAATCGTTCACCTCTTCGGTTACACTCTGCGTCATCAATACAAATTTCACAAAATTACTCTTCATTTCTTAGAGCTAAACCATATGTACGCCTTACACCCTTAAATCTTCATTCGGCAACCTCGTTTCATGTTCCTTCGAATAATATTACTAGGATTTTTAATAATGGCTCAAAAGTTTCCGTTACTCCTCTACGATCACCTGTTTTGAGGAAATACCATATAAAGTCTCCTTTCAGAAATCATTTAGTTCATTCAAGGCGCAGGGTGTTTCCCTCTATTAATAAGTGCACTACTAAGAGGTGCAGTTGTTGCGATTATTTATCTTGCAAGTCCACCATTAAATCAGCTGTTAATGGTAGATTGTTTAATGTATGTCTAGCTTCAAATGTTGATTGACGTACATCTCACGTTATTTATGTTCTTGAAATGCACCAAGTTGCGGTATACAATATGTTGGACAAACAGGTCGATCCTTAAAAGTTCGATTTCGTGAACACAAATATAATGCAAGTAATCCTAAAAAGTTAAAAAATTACTTCGTCAGTCAGGTCATAATTTTAATAACGTAACTGATCAACCGGTTGAATATATATTTTTTGATAATGATGATACTAAAAGCTTTAAAATAAAAGCTAGACATATTGCAGAACTTAAGTGGATGAAAAACTTACACACACCTTATCCACTCGGCCTTAATGACAATATTTATCAAGAATGAAATATTTCTAAAGATCCTAATATTGACATGTTTTCCTATATTTTCTATTAGAAAGTGTAAATCTAGGTCTCATGGTCTTAGGCGTAATGGTAACATCAAACGTAAATCGCGTGTAATTATTTCTGTCGCTGATTTACATACTATTTTTAAACAGTCTGGAAAGCACTCTATTCTTTCACGGCTTTCCTCTTTGTCCATTTCATCACTAAAGTTGATCGACGAGGAAGCCGACAAAATTTTCATTCGTACAAATCCCTTGTATAACACGGCTACCATAGTTCAAAGCTATACACAACATGTTCTCCGACCCTATAATGACAAGGTGTCTGATCACGTCAGGCATTTTCTAAAACTACTATATATTAATAAAGGTATTGATTTCATTGACATGCCTAGTATTTTTCGAGATACTCATGTAGTTGATTCTATCCCAAAATATTTCAAAAATTCCGAAAGTCCTGTAATTTGTTATAAGTATAAAATGCCTTTTAGAAATATTATTTTCAACTACAACAAAATAGTTTCTGACCTTGATATAGTACATAATACTCCTAATTCAACACATCGAAATTTTGCTATGCTTCAGCAGGTCATGTCATCACTGGTAATTTTGATATTATTGATAAACGTATTCGGCATTTGTTTTCGAAAGGTCCTAAATCTAGATTACCTTCAACTATTGATTTTCTGTCGTGCCCAGATCGCCCACTCCATTGAAGATTTTAGTATCAAATGGTGTCGCAGAGAACATGCGGACCCAAACTCACTTTCTACTTTGAAAAAGTCTATTCTGAAAATTATAGATACACGTATTAACTTTATAATGCTAACCCATCTTTACTTCCTCCGAGACCTAGGTTTTCCTTTCGTAATTTAAAATAGGGAATTCAGGAATTTCATAATACATTTGTTTTAGTTCCTACAGTTAAAGCAGCTAATAATGTAATTATTGTTTGACGCCTACATTACGTCAATGTTTTATCTCTGGAACTCGGCAGCACCAATTCGTATACTCCAGTTAATCCTACTGAAGATGATGTTGTTTCCGCACATATCACTCGGTGCACTACTTTCAAGGCTGGTGTAACCGATAAGCAAAATAGACTGCCTACTATGTACTGGATTCCTAAATTACATAAAAATCCATATAAGATTCGCTTTATTTCTAATTCTAGTGCCTGCACCACAACAAACATCTCCAAACTTTTAACTTCTTGTCTTACTGCCGTTAAAGATCACGTTAAACTATATTGTGATAAAACGTATGACAACTCTGGGATTAATTTATTTTGGTCCATAAAAAATTCAGGAGACGTTCATGATAAAATTTTCAATAAAGGTCAAGTTTCATCAATAAGCACTTATGACTTCTCTACACTATATACAACCTTACCACATCACCTTATCAAAGACAATCTTATTTCTCTTATTCAAAAAACATTCGCTAGAGAAAATACTACATTTTTGGCATGTAATAATATAAAAGCGATTTTACTAACGGTAATTTAGGCAAGTATACTATGTGGACATGCTATGAAGTTTGTGAAGCACTCATCTTCCTATTAGATAATATTTTCCTCAGGTATGGAACCACCGTTTATAGACAAATTGTTGGTATCCCTGTGGGTACGAACTGTGCACCACTTGTCGCAGATTTGTTCTTATTTTGCTATGAAAGGGATTTCATGTTGAGTCTTTCACCAGATACCCCGGCAGATGTTATTGAAGCCTTTAATGACACCTCTCGGTATCTGGATGACATATTGAACATTGACAACCCTTTCTTTCCAACTATGGTTAATTATATTTATCCTAAAGAACTTCAGTTTAACAAAGCTAATATATCCGATAATAACGCTTCTTTTCTTGATTTAGATCTCTCGATTGAAAATGGTAAAATAATTAGCAAAATCTATGACAAGAGAGATGATTTTAATTTTGACATTGATAATTATCCCCACTTGGATTGGGATGTTCCCCGAGCAATTTCTTATGGGGTGTATGTGTCTCAACTTATTCGTTTTACTAGAGCTTGTACTCGAGTTGAGGAATTTAATATTCGTAATCTTTGTATGACTAAAACGTTACTCTGTCAGGGTTACCGTTACCATAAACTTCGTAAAACCTTTGCAAAATATTATTATCGTAACCCTGATCTCTTTCAGAATATAAAAGTAATTTAAGGACTCTTCTGCGACAAGGACTATCACAACCTGACTTCTATGGTGATGTGATTTATAAACTTCGTAAGATTCTTGGTCATGATCACTTTCATACTATCTTTGTTAAACTTGTTAAAAAGTTTATCAAAAGAGGTTATGACCCTATCATTTTGCAACGTACTGCATGCTTGGTGGTGGACCTTTTACATTTCGCCACTATGCTTTCCTCTTTAATTGTACGTTGACTGGACAGGTTGTGGACCCTATGATGACGCCTACCTAAAGCCCATTGGGACGGTGGTCTTTGATGTTTGTCCATGATATTCTTGTCGTGCCCTTAATGGTTTATTCTCTTACTGCTCTGGCTTCTGCCAAGTCATTGAGTACTTTCATTGTGGCTTTCTAGGCTATTGTTTTTTTGTATTATATTTACACGAGCATATATGTGTTTTACTTATATTGCCTATTGATGCTGCCTTGTTGGTTAGAGATTAGATCATGGCGGGGATTTCTTTATTTACACTCTCCTGTTTTAATGGGATGACAGTAGGGTAAGTGTGAGGTTTGGTGCACCCTAGAACCGGTTTAAACCCCAAGTGGCCTGCTTTGCCACTGACCGTGCCAAGGCGGTAGCCCTATTGTCAACCCTTTTGTGTTTGTGATGTCCTTTGCATTTATTATTGATTTTGCCTTCATGTTTGTCTGTTTGCATGTTTGTTTCTGTGTTTTGTGGTTGACTGTCCCCCTTGAATGCTACTTTCGCTGTCCGATCTTTTTATATTTCTTTAAGTACTGACGTCAGTTCGTCGATGTTATTTGCCGAAAACATTCAACAAAGTGGAAAGGTTCGTTTCCAATCGTATACAATCCAAATTTATACATTCTAAGTGTTTTACTTTGCTGTTGGATTCGATCATAAAGAAATCCTTTACTCGATGGTAGTCTTGTTTCGATTTTTAATCACTCGCAGTGAAAAAATCGTTTCCAATCATACTCAAACTAATTATATAATTGCTTAACACCTCACTCATGAAACAAACTGATATAATGTATGAGTGCTCTGCACGCTCAGTTTTTGCTTAACTGCTTAATAACAAAATATATAGCCTGCTAGTGGGTATCTACACTTTTATTCTCGTCTTGATAATGACAAGAATACAATTAGTACACTTTGTGTGTAAGGAAAATAAGCAAAGCATAATAACAATCATAAATAACCTGGTAGTTCTACATTTAAAAATGAGAAAAGGGTTCCTATAGAACACACAAACGCAAATTAATAGATCCGAACGGTACAAGAAAGAAAGAGCATATTAAACACACGATGTCATTGACATTAAACAACATACGTGGACATAGTGCTCCTGTATTGTTTTACAGTATCGAAGATTAACGACTGAGTAAAACTAGAATCACCTTTGAAGCTGATCGTAACATGTTCTGACAATATTTTCTTAACAGGGGCAGCTGCGTCAAATAATTCGTTTAGTCGGTTCTTGCCAACATGCGCATGTAATAAAACAAAACGAAAATGTAATTAACCCAATTACGAAAATAAATTACTGTCTTCAGAATACAAAGGTTTAAGTGCTTTTCATACAAGCACTATGATTTTGAATTGTTGTTTTATCATCCAATATTAGACAAGACGTAACTAAAATGACAGGCCTGCACCTTATGTAATATTAAACAAAGCCTTCCAAATTGACATCCAAATTGACTCTCAAATAAGCCAACGGTAACGATGCCTTTAAATTGACTTGGGGCTATATGGAAGCTTTAGGGGATCAAACTACGAGTAAAACCATCGTGATAATGTAGTTCAGTTCCATATGCACTCAACATGGCCTCATGATCCGTACGACGATTTAATTTGTTTTACCCGATGCAGATATAATTTCTCTTGTAGGGTTTTAGGCTTAAAGAGATATTTCCCCTATAGCAATTTAGCTTGAAGAGAATTTCTCTGGCAGGGTATACCTTGAACAGAAATTTCTCTTGTAGCGTTTTACCTTGATGAGAAATTTCTCTTGTAGGATAAATCTTGAAGAGAAATTTCCCTTGTATCAATTACCTCGTTTCTTCTTTAACTGCAATATAGGACATTTGTAGGGGTAAAGAAGAGATTTTCTCCTTTTATTTTGGACTGTATTATGTATACATGATTAAAAGCTAATTAATATGATGCTTAAAAGATCTATTACATTCTTGTTTACTGATCGAGTTAATTAATATGTTTTAGTAAAATAGTAAAAAAACGCGACTTTATTGATTGCATATGAAAACTTTGTTTGAAACTGGAGCCCATTCGGATTGCCTATATTTGTATTAAACTTACTGGTTAACTTACTGGTCCAAAGCCGAAGGTAAATACAGATATAAAAATCGAACAGGAAAAGTAGCATTCAAGGACGACAATCAACCACAAACACACACATAAACAAAGAAAAACTTTAAAGATGAATAAAATGCCAAATAAGACACCACAAACACAAATGGGTTGACAATAGGGGTACCGCCTTGGAACGGTCAGTGGCAAACAAGGCCGCTTGGTGTTTAGACCAGGTTCTAGGTTGCACCAAAACTCACCATTACCCTACTGTCACCCCAGTAAAACGCGACAGTGTAATTAAAGCCATGAACAACTATTCTCTATCCAACAAGGCAGCATTAAGTCTTCGTTCCTATGGCTTCTATTGGCCCATTTTCGCGTATTTGGATTGACATCGACCACTAATCTAGATTCCATCTAGTACCTTTAATGAAAGTATACTGTTTATTACAAATACCCAAGCGTTGAGGGAATATATTTCAGTTTTACAGTTTAATACAGATACTCAGTATTATAACATCATGTGTTACCAGATAACATGCCATGCCACAATTATGCTTTACTGTTGAAGATGACAGATATTGAAGACTCGGAGCAATACAAGTTTTGATTTCTATTGATATAATTATTCTATTATACTTTCACCAATATTTAGAACTGGTAACATAATCCTTAATGATGCATGACAATTTCCAATAATGCCCAGCTACTTGCATTGGAATCTCGCAGACTAAACAATGTTTAAGCAGTTTAACAATGTTTATTCCCTAACGAGCAATTAATTTACACTAGGTTTAAACACATAGCCAAGAGATGGCAACATGCATACCTTTATTGACTTCTACCTTCATAGCGTGATATATCATTGCGTTTACGTGTGAATGTAACATTGTATGGAAGCCAGTAGTTCCTAAGGTATATGGTTGTACAATTCGCTAGCTGGGATGTATCTGTTTTTATACAGGCATGTTCTTCTTTGGAAACTCTTTCAGTGTTTTGAAATTCTATTTTGCCTTTTACACTTTTACACAATTAGAAAGAAAACCGTATACCCCCAGACTACTATCAATTGTGTTGTTTCCTGAAATATGCAACACACTTTACCTATAAATGATCACGGTCGTGCCTGATGTAATTCAGTTATTTTGAAAAGTTTCATTTTGTTTCTTTTTTTCAAC
Source organism: Cyrtodaria siliqua (assembly GCA_037043455.1). Taxonomy (NCBI): domain Eukaryota; kingdom Metazoa; phylum Mollusca; class Bivalvia; order Adapedonta; family Hiatellidae; genus Cyrtodaria; species Cyrtodaria siliqua. The sequence continues at coordinate 144,888 of JAWPHD010002196.1, forward strand.
AAATTATAATAATAACAAATAACAAATTATAAGGCTACCATTTATTAAAAGCATTGTTGATAGGCCAATAACTTATTTGATTAAAATATACGTATAGTTTATCTTTACAAGTGAGTATGCCAATAATTGCAAGGGATTATAAATTATAAAAATAAGTAAAAAAGTAGAACAGGAAATACAGCATTCACAGAAAACAGCAAACCCCAAACGGCACAAAACGACAAATAAAGGAATAAGACGTCACAAACACAAACAAAAGTTGACAATAGGGCTAACACTTATCCTACTGTCATCCCAAACAGTGTAAATAAAAAATACCCCGCCATAAACGAACCTCTATAAAACAAATCAGCATTAATAAGCAATAAAAGTAAAACATAAAGATGCTCCTGTATATATAAATACACAAAACAATAGCATAGAAATCCAAGAAGAAGGCATCCACTGACTCGGCAGAAGACAGAGCAACAAGAGAATAAACCTTTGAGGGAATGACAAGACAAGATTGCAGACAAACATAAAACGTCACCGTCCTTTTAAGCTTTAGGTAGACGTCATCATAGGGTCCACAGCCTGACCGGCCATCGCACAATTAAAGAGGAAAGCATAGATGCGAACTGTAAGTGGGTCCACCGCCAAGCATGCAATGTTTGCAAAATGATAGTGTCATAACCTCTTTCGATGACCTTTTAACAAATTTAGCACTGATAGTATGAAAATGCTCATGACCAAGGATCTTATAAAGTTTGTAAATCACGTTACCATAGAGGTCAAGTTGTGATAGACCTTGTCGCAGAAGAGTTGTTAAATTTCTTTTATATTTGGAAAGATCAGGGTTACAATAATAAAATTGTGCCAAGGTTTTAAGAAGTTGATGGAACGATATCCATGGCGAAGTAGCTGTTTAGCTGTTACAAAATATTACGAATATTACAGTTCTCAACTCGAGTACACGCTAACATCATCGGCTACCTGATTGTTCAGTCTTTGTATTTTGGTCAGTCTCTACACGGAATTTTATAACGAGTTTGTAATATTAATCTCATATGAATATAAATATCAATAACCCATACACACCATTTTCAGTTTCAATGTGTCCACACACACACTTGCCATTTTCTATTTATAATGTGTATTTAAATTGCTTTTGGGATTATGTGTGTCCTATCAACAGGTGTAAATGCTTAATAAAAAAGTTATTGGTAAAATGACATGATCAAATACATAAATACTGCTATAATGATGTATTTTTCTTTTGATCGTATACATGCCTTGTTGTGTCGCAGTAACATCAGAATTACACTAGTCTACTGTGACATTTTTTGGGGTCACAAGCAAAGCGACACACGATAGCTCAATAAACTACCGGGTTTGACGCGCATGGTTCAGGTACATTTAAATGTATTCGTATAAAGGCAATCGTAGGTTCTTTATCTTTCAAATGTCTTCGTTATCACACAACATTCTTCTCTTTTTTTCTCCATTTCTTCCTGTCATTTTTTTTTTAAATTAGTGATTCCGTATTAGGAATTGAAGTTTAACTTAGATACATAAAAGCTTAAGCGTGAAGTATTTATGTTTTTCAAACGGTGATGGGTACGATCCTAGTTTTTTTAAATGTGTTTAAATACATATTACTTTTTTAATAGCTAAGGGACAAGATATCTGGAATGCATTCTAAATATAACGGTCTCAGGTCAGCCCCAAGTTGTTACACAATTAGGCAACCTAATATGACAAAATATTGGTTAATAAACATATTACATAACACAAACTCGCAGTTTAAATAGGAAATCGAAATGTTTTAAGCTGCACTTATATGAACAACTTCTGATACATACTGAAACGGGGTCCATTGGAACTAACTAAAAGAAACAAGAGAGAAAAGTAGTGGACGCGTTTTTATTGAATCTGTTCCAGATATGAAATATGATGAGCAGTCACCCTCACATCTCCCATCATCAGTTAGTGGCAAAATAGTTAGCCCTAAAGATACCAAGACACATCACTAAACTAACTCAAGTATGATTGTCGATAAATACTCAAAGGGGGATCCCTATGATGCAATACACACAAACACGAGAGAAAAATATCAGACTCGGTTTTATTGCGTCTATTCATGCATTAAGGTAATAAAAGGCGCAACACCACCCACGCCCACAAACTACGGCTTTATCGTGTTTTTTTTCAATGTACCTTAAAGTCACTCAAAGATAGCTTGATGATCCCAAAGGACCTATAAGCAATAGTACTACTGAGTGTAGTTTGGACATGTTGTTTACAGCTGCCACACATCACTTAATACTGACTATTGCTTGATTGAGTAATTCACACGGTACCGTTGTTTGTACGTCTACTTTTACTTTAACTCTTCCTATAAAATTTGTGGTAAGAGTTGCTTAGAGCTTACATTTCAAAACTTAAATTCCCTCCCTTCCAGCCCACAGGATCATTGATTTAAATAAATAATAATGTCGTAAATTTTTATAACTATAATAAATGCATTTAAGACATTTCATTGTCTGTCAATGTATTCAAAAGTTAGTGTTTTATGTTGCAAGATCCTGTAGCTTTTACTGAGTAATATATTTTCAGTTGGGGTCTTCATCTGGATCCACTTCCCTAGTCAACAACTTACCTAGTCAACAAAGGTCTTCGTCTGGATCCCCTTACCCAATCAACAATTCCGTGGCATGGACTTGAAGTGCACCTGCATTGTCGAGTGATGGATCTTCTGGATCACAACTATTGGACGTATTTAACTTTTGTAGTGTTTGATTATCGGCCGGCAGCGAAGGTGTGAAACCAACGACATGTAAATTTCTGTTTAACTTTATTTAGCTCCTGTATACCCAGAGACTGAATTGTAATCTAAACATAAATTATATACAAATTTGGTGTCCATACGAATTTGCTAAAAAGCGTTTGAATTTATTGAATTTTGTGCACCTGAATATATGCTTGAATATTAACATGCTTTCAACACTTGCTTAAATGCTTATTAGAACAGTTGCTTTCATAATGAACAGTTAATTTGGTGCACATGTACGCGTATTTCTGTCCTTAATATTGTAATATTCAGTTTGTTTTATTGCTTAATGTTTTCTACTGTTAAGGCTTGCCATAATGGTCTTTTGTGCTTACCGTTTATGTGTTGTTATTACAGTGCTCTCCAATATCAAATCGGTTATGTGTCTGTTTTACATTGTATCTAGGTTTAAAAGAACAAATTCATAAGCTGTTGAACATAATTGTGTCGATAAAACATATCTCGAAAGGGACATGACCGTTCCTGTCTATAAGCCACTCAGCATGCATGTATAAATAATTCAGCGATTGTTCGGGTTGATTAGACATACACTTAATAACAAATATTAATAATTAGTTTTATCATATAGCCTAAACCCCTAAAGCAATTTATTCCATTTAAAATACTTCCTCCCCAGTGGTGAATGGTTATAAACAAAGATACGCTTCCAGGATCAAAAGACACGTTAACGAGTTAAACAGTTTGGGGTAACCACTTGATGTGTTTGAAATGGTAGAACACTTATTACCGACACTCAAACAAGTTTCAAATAACAACTCATACGTCGAAAATACATAAGCTTGGCTCTCCCTTTGAATTCAAATGTGCATAAATGTCACTTATATTAGAGACTGAATAACTTGTGTTTAATGTTGTATCTGATGCGTTGGACACAGAGCAAACGGAAATGCAAACTCAAATCAGTATGATTGGGATAGTTTTCTTTTAAGATACTCTGGGTAGATCTTTTTAGTGTATATATGCTCTCTTATATCTGGTCTTATCAAAAGACTTTGGGTAAAATCCAGTATCTTCTTTAACGTGTTAGTTTCTCTTCAACTATTTTACACTGTGGTTGTCTATAATGTTTGGATGACAACAGCATATTCGAACTTAATGACTGTATGACTGACAAAATATAAATTAAACTTGTAAGTTATTTTCTATTATTCTATACCTAATTTATACGTCCAATCGTAGACGCTCATTCGAATCACGTGACCGTACAATATATTCCCGTATCGGGACGCACGCGCGTACAAAATAACCCGTATTCTTTTCGTATTGTACGATTCACAGGTCCCATGTTAAACCTATGATAAAGACCGAAGCGCGTGAAAAGGTTCCGAATGAAAGTCTGAATCGACAGGCGCTCTAGATAAAGCGTTACGATAAAGCTCCTGTTGTCACCGGATCATTATTGTCGTCTGCAAAGAAACTAAAATGTTATCCGATTCTGAATATATATTTTAGGGAAAAAGTCGAGGTATAGAATAAAAAGATCATTTAACAGTGTTCTGTACAATACGGAATATATTTGGACTCGTACACAGCTTGGAAAATCATATTGGACTCGCCTAGCGGCTCGTCCAATATGATTTTCCAAGCTGTGTACTCGTCCAAATATATATCCGTATTGTACAGAACACTGTTAAATAACCTATAATTATTCGACCAAGATATTACGAGACACCGTGCTCTTTTTTATCTTCTTCCTCAATCAAGAAGCAGATTTAAACAAAAACATTGTGCAATGGTGACATAAACGGTTAACTCCATCGAGATTTCTACCTGCCATTAAACGATATTATCAAACACGCACTATTATGTTATTCTTACCGTTTCGTTGGTGTAATATGTACGACCTCCCAGCGGAACAATACATATTTGGATGTTTTTGTTCTTTGAAATAAAACGATGTCGTTATAGGCCAAATGTCATCATACCGTGAGTTTTCCTAGACCCGTGCAAACCAATTAGACATTACTATTCTACATTGCACGCCTTACACAGTCATGCTTCATGTCATCGCTGCATGTTTACGCACTTAATAGTGGTCCTCGAAGTATGTTTCTATTTAAAGCAACTAAACCGCAAAATAATGGTAACATAACACTACAAAGGCGTCTATTGAAAGAAATATAAAACGATCGTACAGGGAAAGTAGCATTCAAGGAGGACAGTCAACCACAAAACACAGAAACAAACACGCAAACAGACAAAAACGAAGGCAAAAGTAATAATAAAAGCAAACGACATCACTAACACAAAAGAGTTGACAATAGGGCTACCGCCTTAGGAACTGTCAGTGGCAAAGTAGGCCACTGAGAGTTTGAACATGTTCTAGGGTGCACCAAACCTCACACTTACTCTACTGTCATCCCATTAAAACAGGACAGTGTAAATAACGAAATCCCCACCATGATCTAATCTCTAATCAACCAGGCAGCATCAGTAGGCAACAAATATGCTTGTATAAATATAATACAAAAAAACAATAGCCTAAAAAGCCACAATGAAGGTATTCAATGACTTGGCAGAAGCCAGAGCAACAAGTGAATAAACCATAAAGGGCACGACAAGAAAGATCATAGACAAGCATCAAACGCCACCGTCCCAATGGGCTTTAGGTAGGGGTCATCATAGGGTCCACAGCCTGTCCGTTCGTCGTGCTCTATACAGGTGTTCAGGACATATAATCATACAATAATAATAAAAGTAAAGGCTTTATTCACCTGTTCTTGAACTATTCGTAATTGAATATGCGTAAAATAGATTATGAGTTGATATTCTTAATTCAACGCTTCAGTTTTGGGGTTTTGCCTAGCTGATTAAAGCTGGTTATATATATACCTCGTCATCTGTTGGTCTAGAAACGGTGTACATGTTGATGGCGGGATAGCTACTTTAAAGTTTCAAATCGTGATCAGGCGGGGTTTTACCTTCATTACAAACTCTGTTTCTACGACGAACGACGATTTTGGCTGTTCACCCGCAGTTCGCCCGATCTTTCCTCATTTTACTTTATGGTGGACCTCTTCTGGTACCTTGCTGATATCTTATCTATAAGAGGTTATTCTTGTCACTGGAGATGCATCCGCATAGAACTACGTACTACTCTAGTCAAGCTATTATGCCACCATTAGTGGACTGATGGCCGTTTCATTCCTCTGATATGCAATAAGAAGACCTAACGCAGTTCTGTCTACATAGTTCTTTCTTTCAGTTACCATCGGCTAACCTCATCACAAGACAGGAGCGAGGTATTAACGAGGTATTAACTACGAACTACGTCTGAAGCCTATTTGAGGGCCTAGAAATTGGGTTTTTGCCAGGTGGGGGGGAGGAGAAATAAGATGAAACATGATATGGAGTAACCAGCATCCGGCGAACCCATGACTTTCCGATTGTGGGCACAGCGCTTTTACAAATGTTCTATTTATTGAATCTCACTTTAAATTCCTATTTCCTTGCCAGCTATCATATTTATTCATATACTAGTGGAGTTTTTGTTTACACGTATACACATTAGGAATTTGCGTCACTGTCACAGCATACAGTATTGCGCTATATATACATATGATTATAGATTATACAATTGTTTATGTTCGTCTATAATTTGCTTACAATATACATTTTCGGTTACTAAAGGACAGCGTTAATTGACCGTCAAAATAAGGCCATCCGAAGAACGTATAGTATTTTAAATAAATAGAAAATATGTTTTATGTAACTTGTTAATAAACATTCAAAGAAATTACAAATGCATTGTATTATTTTCCTACTATTGTTTACGATGGGAGTTTCTCTTTACACCGTATTCAATAATAGTGGATATCAACGTGCGCTAAATGTATACACGACAAAAATATCGTCCATCGATGATCTTTGCTTTAAGACTTTCTGTTCATAATTTCTATTCTAAAATGTGTGTAGTTATAACTACATCTTACAAATTTTACATAATTATTATTCATTTCGATACATATTTTACAAGCCTGAAATTCTCCCAGTTGTCGCGAATAAGCCCCACAAAAAATCTCAACACGGATATATATTAGGCTCCAGTATTTGTATTTGTTTAAATACTGTCCGATAGTATTATACAAAAGTGTTATCAGTTAAGTAATACAAATAAGAACAAATGAGAAAATAACGCTTGTTTACACCACTTACATCAGACTTTATTAAATAAAAGGCCTTAAGAGACACGATGTCGGAGCAGGTCAGTGTATTTTTTATGACTAGCGAGCCAAACTTTTTTACTTGATATGAGGTGTAGTCTACTGCCGAAGCAATGGGCGACTGTGAGTATCAATCCTCCGGCCTTGTATTATACCCCAGGGTAATTAAATGGTGTTCCTCTGATTTTATTATCGTTTTAGTTAGATTGTTTGTCTATTTATGCAATAAATATTTCAAGACATAGGATAGAAATTGTTGGAGGTGTTGTTTTCAATATATACCATGTATATACACTGACACTTTCCTCAAAAACCAATACATGTTGAATGCCGATCGCTTTACTTTGTCAGAGTTTACTTGTTCTGAGAGCATTGAATACTATATAAAATGGTCATTGGTACGTTTGTTACAAAAGTATAACAGGCAGTTAGTTTGGGTTTATTTGTATTTTTTGTAGTGAATGTGTAGAAATATTTAAGCTGGTAAGTAGAAAACATATAAAAGAAAATGGCATAATCAGTTAGATTTAAGCTGATCAGTGGCGACAAAATGTTACCGTCATATTAGTGAATGAGTTCATCAATCATAATTGTTTGTTTTATGTTGAAAAGTGTATTTATTGTTGTTTCTCAAATATATTTTACAGAGCAGACAACACAATTTCCTAACCAGTTTCTATGGTAAAATCGTATTGGGTCTATCCGTATAGAATGTAAACACACTAGATATATCTGTGATATTGTTAACTCATTTGTGTCGGAATTGATTGGTGGGAAGCGGGCTAGCCGAATATGAAATGTAGCTCTCACTAAATGCAGATAACCGAAAACGCGCATTATAAACAAACAACAATTGCATGGATAAATCCTTTGCTCGAAGAAAGTACGAGACACCAACACTTAAGATGATTGACATGTCCAGGGCGAGAGAGCACTCATAATTATTATAAAATACCGCTGAGTGTTTGTTGTTCATATAACTGTGTGACCAGGAGCAATGCACATTATACCAAATATAAGTACAAGGTGTAATGTGCTCACTCAATAATCACATGTTAAACAAATGTCTAGCTATCCCGTCAAACACTCTATCCAACCCATCAAATGGAAGTATATGCGGAAATGAAACTATTTCCGATTGTCAAGATTATGGAATTATATGTTAAAATGCCAATATTTCCGATTGTCCGGAATATGTTGTTAACTATTCATTTTAACTGACTGACCGGGTCATAACGAATATTTTTTGATCTGAAAATTTACTAAATTTATTATTAAATTAATTGTAATGCTAGTACAATGTAATATATGAAATACATAAAATCAAGCATGAACAAGTATACTAAAATAAAACTCATAATATAAAATGATTTGCAGTCATTCTCTCTGTTTTATGTTCTATTAGTTTTTCAACGAGACTAACCTATTACAACCCATAACGTAAATTATCTTATTAAAGGCCATGTTAAACAATATTGTGCTGAAGCTTGTGATAACGATCGGATTATTTTGTTTTATTTTCAATTAATAATTCAAGAGACCTTTTTTAAGCGTCAAGGTTCACCTGTATGCACTACTGACTTGTCCACACTACACTATATATACCCACTCAGTCGTATCAATGGCAATCCTATTGATGTTATTTAAACCAGTCGTATCAATGGCAATCTTATTGATGTTATTTAAACCGATTTTACTAGAGAAAACAACTACATACCAATATTAAAGTATGTATAATAGTCGAACAGAAAATATAGTACTCATAGAACAAAAACAGACTTCTCTTATACCTATATTTACATGTAATATGCAGCGTCAGTTAAATTTACATTTACCACAAGGGCAGTGGTCCATCTATAGTCTTCAATCTATTCTCCGAATTAAGTAATCCATTCTAATATGAAGGGGCCTAGGAATATTTATGGGAGGAAGCTATCCAGCTGGCTTGCGTAACGTCGGTGGTTCTACCAGGTGCCCGCCCGTGCACGAAAATTGCCCGGAGGGGCACCTGGGGTCTTCCTCCACCAATGGAAGCTGGAAAGTCGCCATATGACCTTAGCTGTTGGTGCGACTATAAAATCCAATTCAATCAATCTAATATGAAGGTTTGAAAGCAAAATGACCCGAATGTCTTCAAATTGGGTTTCAGGCCAATTCCATTATAATTCTATATGTTTGGAAACTATCTAGTTTAAACATAAATAACCCATTAGCATAAACTGTCAGGCGTTTGGGTTTTACTTGGTTTCTTTCTCTTATAAATATGTCTTTCCAAGTCAAATAATATATTTTAGGGTTTTATAGTTATTATACTTTATTATGAAATCTCATCTTCTGACATTAATATTAGTTTTACAAATTACAGAAGCTACCGAAAACGTAGAGGTAATCCGAATTGAACTTTGAGTTGAACGTTTAAAAACCCCCGCCAACTCACCTTCCCCAACGCTCCCACCCCCACTTCACCATAGGGTGTCTCTAACTAACCCGTTATTGTAATATTGACAGACATAAACTTTGTCAAGAAAACTGTGTGAAAAAATTCAACGTTTCAATTATTTCCTAGGCGATAGTCATGTTGAATATAAAATATACCCAGATTATAGTTCATGACGCTTTTGCGGAATTTAATTTGATTGTCATAATATATATATATATATATATAAGGGTGAGAAAATACATACATCTACAAAATACCTTTCAAAAAGCATTGGATCCCCGAGGGGATACGAAAATGTTGGAACAAATTAATAGATGGGGAAAAAAACATTTATACAGTGCTACAGTTTATAAAAACCCAAGCGCTTTCGGCTTTCAGGGGTACACAAACACGAAAGTAGCAAATGCGAAACAAAAAAACACTAAAATACACGGCAGTTTAAATAAAACTCTGTAAAAAACAACTTATCGTTTGGCAGTGTTGCAGAAAGTGGTTACTTTGAACAGACACTCTGGAGCCAAATGTAATACTAATAAAAGAACGTATCTGGTTGGATGAGGGTAAAACTGTACCTTGCCATTGAGTTATGAAGAGAGAGTACAAATGTGAAAAAGATAACACAAACCCTACCTCAAAACCTAAAACCTAAAATCGATACTACATGATAAAGTATAAAGCAATTCCAAAGCTAATAAAAACAATGAGTAAGGCTAAACAAATAAAATAAAATAAATGGAGATATTTTGATCAAGGGAAGTAACAAAGTACTAATAATAGAACATTGCTGGTTGGATGAAAGTAAAATTGTACGCTGACATTTATGATTAGTTATGAAGAGAGAGTATGTGTGTGAATAACCCAATAGAGGGCTATTCACACACATACTCTCTCTTCATACAAGAGACTATACGATATAAATATATATATATGAAAGTTAACAATGTTAAAATATTGAGAAATTGATTCTTACTTGTACTAAGTGTATCGCTATGCTTGTGATTTCCTTAGCTTGATAGTATGCGTGTTGTTTTTTTTAATCACTCGTATTCGCTTTTTTTTAAAATAACCACACGCCTACCACCTCTTAAAGGATTTGTATATTATCGAATACATCAGTTAAATAGCTCACACAGGAAACAAACTGTTATATTATACGAATGCATTACACGTTCAAGTTGTTCCACATAAAATATGAATATATGTTTTATATCGCTCATATTTAGATCCATACATTTTCTCGTCCAGATCAAGACAGGCATGCACTTAGTACACTGTGCGTGTAAGGTAGATAATCAAACTCATACATATTCTGGTAATTAAACAGCCATGTATAAAATGAGGGAAAGAGATCCAAAAGAAACTATAGCATCCAAACGCAATGACACCGTCGTCCTGCACTGTTCATCAAACAAGGAGAAAAATAAATAAATCCATGGAAATACATAACATAAGTAGTAAGTGTAGGTAGTAATCCTGTGTTGTTATCAAGTATCGAAGAATAACGACTAAGTAAACATATGATCACCTCTGCAAGCAATTATAACATGTTCGACAATATTCCCTTGACAGAAGCAGCTGCGTCATATAATTCATTTAGTCGGTTCTTCCGAGCAAACAGCTGGCATATGTGCATGTAACAACCAATAATTGTAATGAAATACAATTACGAAACGAAAATAATATCTTCAGAATACAGATGTTTAAGTGTTTACCTACACACACTTGTTTTACTTCTTGTTTATCATCCAATGTTAGACAAAACGTAATTAAAAAGACAGGCCTCCAACATATGTAATATGAAAAACAACTTTCCAAATTGACTCTCAAGTAAGCCAGCGGTAATGATTACCTTCGTTCTGCATAATAATTCCCACAGCAGCCATAATGCCAAGCGAAATACACTGGAATATAGCAAACTTTACAATGTTTAAGCCGTTTAAAAATGTTTAGTCTCTAAATATAAATCTACTTTAGGTTTACACACAAGCGATAGAAACATAAATACCATTAGTGACTTATTTCTTAATAGCCTTTAGCTTCATTACCGATTACACGTACATGTCACTTTGTGGGAATCAGGTCATTCCCCAGGTACAAATATACACATGTACTTAAGCCAATTACTAGCTGGAATGTATCCATTTGCTAGCTGGGATGTATCGCTTTGTATAAAGGCATGTTCAGCTTTTAGTTGTCGAATTATACAACTATTACAGATTTGTTATCATTATAATTGACCTTATTGAGAACTACCAATATATAATATACAAATAAATGAACACAGTGATGTGCCTGATGCAATTCAATGACTTTAAAACTCTATATTGTGTTTATATTTTCGCAACCGTATCGTTTTATAAAACAGCATTGCTATTGTATTACCTGTATGCATGTCGATGTATATTTACCTCCAAATGTACTCCAGGTATTTCACGAACATGCATGTTTTGTTCTTAGTAGTTTGACCAATTGCTTACTTAACTAAAACGCACGTTAATATTTTTTCCGTTAAAAGTTAATAATGGCAAAGAATTATAAATTATCAAGTTTAGCTGGCATCGTCGGCTACATGTAGCTGATTGTTCAGTCTTTGGATTTTGGCAAATCTCTACACTGCATTTCATAACGAGTTTGTAATATTAAGATCATATGAATATATATGTCAATAACCCCCAACTACCATTGTTCAAGTTTAATTTGTCCAAACATATTTATCATCTGTTATGTTCAATGTATATTTAAATTGCTTATGGGATAACGTGTGTCCTATCAACAGGTGTAAATAATTAATGATATTTGTATTGCTAAACTGACATGATCAAATACATAACTATTCGCTTAACTGCTATAATGACTGTATTGTTCGTTTCTTCGTACACGTTCCTTGTCGTGTCGCAGTAACATCAGAGTTACAGTTGTCTACTGTTAAAATTGTTTTCCGGTCACCATCAAAGCGACACACGATAGCTCAATAAACGCCCAAGTTTGACGTGCACCTTTGAGGCGTTATGCTACATTTCAAAATACTCGTAAAAGGGACTTCGTAATTTCTTTATGTTTCAAATGTGTTCGTTATCACACAACATACTTCTCTTCCTTTTTTCTTATATTCTCCTTGCAAACCCTATACATTAATTTGGTTAGGTAAGTTTTCCTCAGGTATTTTTTCTGATAACTTTAATTTCTTTGTTTCATACTTGGTCATATGTATTGTTGGCAGTGGTGGACATCACTAAACGACAAAAAGGACCAAGGTCAAGGTCATATGTTGCGTTATTTTCCCCAAACTTAACCTGAGTGAGGTAACATAACCTCAGTTAACATTATGTGATTGTCTCACTTTATGTCTTTGATACTTGATCATATGTAATGTTGGCATTGGTGGACATTGCTGAACGACAAAAATACCAAGGTCAAGGTCATGTTTTACGTTATTTACCCTAAACATCAGTTTGGTTAGGTAAGTTAACTCAGTTAACTTTTGTTGATAACTTTAATTTCTTTGTTTTATGCTTGGTCATATGTATTGTTGGCAGTGGTGGACATCACTAAACGACAAAAATAACCAAGGTCAAGTCATCATTTTCGTTATTTTCCCTTGGTTAGGTAATTTAACCTCATTTAATGTTATGTGATTGACTCGTTTTATGTCTTTGATAATTGGTCATATGTATTGTTGGTATTGGTAGATATCGATGAATGACAAAAAATACAAGGTCAAGGACATGTTTTGCGTTATTTACCTTAAACGTCAGCTTGGTTAATTAAGTTAACCTCAGGTAACTTCTTCTGATACTTTAATAACTTAACCTGGGTGAGGTAACTTAACCTCAGTTAACTTTATGTGATTGTCTCATTTTATGTCTTTGATACTTGGTCATATGTATTGTTGGCATTGTTGGACATTGCTGGACGACAAAAAAATACCAAGGTTAATGTCCTAGTTTGCTTTATATTCCCCAAACTTGACCTTAACTAGGTAACTTAGCCTTGGTTAGGTAACTTAACCACAGTTAACTTTATGTGATTGCCTCACTTTATGTCTTTCATACTTGCTCATATTTATTGTTGGCATTGGTGGACATCGCTGGACGACAAAAAATACCAAGGTGAAGGTCATATTTTGCATTATTTTCCCAAGCTACACCCTAGTTAAACCACTTAACCTCCGTAACTTAACTTCTTATGATTACGTTACTTTTACTGGTTTGATACTTGCTCATTTGAAGTGTTGTCTTTGGTGGACATCATTTAAGCACACATTTAATAAAATAGTTCATATGCCGTTTGCTGCGGTTGGCGAGACAACCTCAGACCGATGTCTTGTTTTGTTTGTTGCTTTCGGATCCCCTTTATATTATTTATTGACATTCACACTAGCGTGGGTGTAGTACTATGTGGCAGCTGCAAGATGTCGCCCAGACTGGAAATCAGTAGTATTATAACTTACTGTATGTTTTGGATCATCAGACCAAATGTTCGTGGCTTTAGAGTAGAATATCGATTATAGGATGCGTTAGAGTTGTTGCACCTTATATTACCTCTCATGAACATACCCACTGAAACCGAATCTTGTACTTTTCGCTCTTGTTTGTGTTTGTTGCTGCTTTCAAGGAATGCCCTGTTTATAATATATTCGTTTACAATTATTTATCGTACATCGATTATAAAGAAAGATTTCTGAGCTTTTTTAAATCATTCGCGATGTATACTTTGGTTGAAACAGTACTAAGAAAATGCAGATAAAGTGTCTTGTTCAAGCACACAACACGTATGGTCAAGGTGGGGATCGAACCCTCGATCATTCGATCCTTGATCCGAGGCTTTACCACTAGACCACAATGTTTAACGTTACATATTGTTGTTGAATAGTAGTGTTTCATAAATTTGAAGAAAAATAAGCAAATTGGCCCCCACACTTAAATATATTCCGGAATCTTAATGCCTTTCCATATAGTCAGTAGTTTTCACATACTTATCGCGATTCTGCATACAACTAGTAGGCATGTTGTGGGCGAGACATCAAATGGCTGTGACCTTGTTTAAATTCGAATTAAAATAGTATCGTATATAACTCTTGATTACCATGCACACTTATGCATTAACACAATTATAAAAGGTATGCATACAATGACGATAGATGTTGTAATGCGCACTCGGTGGAGTTCAGGAGTGTTGTTGCATGCATTTAAATGACAACACGAAACATTTCATTGATTACCGTTAAATGCATTTACGAACATAAATAAAAATAGATTTAAATGAATGTATTAAGAATATGTAAATGTATATGGAATGCATACAGAACGCGTAAAACACACAAGGAACTCATTCATACGTATTTCTATTGATTTAGGAACATATTATAAGTAAATGACAGCTTGTGCTGTGTATAAATGTATTACCTGCTAAATTAATGCTGTCTTGTTTGTAAAAGAATATAATGAACACAATTCCCAACTCACTTCTTTATCTTACCTAATTAACTTATTAGTTTATAATTTTTGAGATTTTACATCCCTTTGTATGAAAACATCAAAACTGCTAATAAAGCACATAACATGAATCGAGGTCGGCTTAAAGATATAAACGTGATACAATTTGTATCAAATAATATACAAAAGCGTAAACACTTGACAAATTTATTTCAGATTTGTCCGTCTATAAGAATCTGAAACATGGATAATTCTAAATTACCTCCTTTTCAATTGAATATCGTTTGAAAATTCAAGTAACTGTAATTTAGCGTTAACATTAAATGTTTCGAAAATTTATATAGTAAAATGGGATGTCAAAATAATTTTAGATGGCATATTGTAGAATAAGGAACACCGAAAGCTGCACTAATTCGAAGTTTAACACAATCGTATAGACCCAGTTGTATAATTGTTATAACTTATCTATATATATTAACATATTATATGACGACTGGTACCGTTGGACACAGGTGATTTGAATGATTTTTTAAAATTTACAGTCGTTGTTGACAAGATACTTGTCTCGTTCAGAATGAAATTTGTTTTGATTTATTGATTGTTATTATTGAGATATTAAAGATATTGTCTACTGGTGCCTTAGCTGTTTGGTTCAGTATATATTCAACAACAAATCAATATGCATATTGTGTTACAGGGATCAGCGGTCAATTTATTATATAATATTTCCAATTGTTCGGAATATACTGATATATGCTTCTGAAATTCTGGAGCGAAATATATTCAATGACTATTTTCGATTGGCCGAAAAATACTGAATACGGTTTATATTACTATATCCGATTATCCGGAATATGGAATTATATATTGAACTGCCAATATTTCCCATTGCCCATTCAATGGAAGTATAGGCGGAAATGACACTATTTCCGATTGAACAGAATATGGAAATATATGTTGAAATGCCAATATTTCCGATTGTCCAGAATATGTTGCTAACTGTTCATTTTACGGACTGACCGGGTTATAACAAATACATTTTGATTTGACAATTTACTAAATTCGTTATTAATTTAATTGTAATGCTTCTATATGAAATATATAAAATCAGGCAAGGACCAGTATACAAAATAAAAGCTCATAATATAAGATGATTTACAGTCTTCACCTCTTTTCTCCATTTTTATTTGGTTTTTCATTTCCACTTCATATAATAACATTGACACTTTTAAACGAGACTAACCTATGCCAACCCATAACGTAAATGATATTATCAAAGACCACGTTAAACAATATTGTGTTGAAGCTTGTCATAATGCTCGCATTAATTTCTTTTATTTTCAATTAATAATTCAGAAATCGTATGTTAAGCTTCAAGGTTCACCTGTAATCACTAGAACCTACACAGTCTTATCATCGGCAATCTTATTGATTCTATTTAAAAGGATTTTACTAGAGAAAATAACTACATACTTGGCCTGAAATATAGTATTCAGAGAACAAAAACAGACTTCTCTTATACCTGTCTTTACACGTCATATGCAGCGTCAGTTAAATTTACATTTACCACAAGGGCAGTGGTACGTCTGTAATCTTCAAACTATTCTACGAATTAAGTACATCCATTATAATATGAACGCTTCAAAGCAAAATGACCCGATTGTCTTCAAATTGAGTTGTAACTTATTCCATTATATATGCTTGGAAACTATCTCGTTTAAACACAAATAACCCGTTAGCATAAACTGTCAGGGCGTTTGGATTTTATTTAGTTGCTTCCTCTTTTAAATATGTATTTTCAAGTCAAATAATATATGTTAAGGTTTTATACGAGAAATGACATCTTCTGACATGAACATTAGTTTTAGAAATTACTGAGGCAGCCGAAAACGTAGAGGTAATCTGAAGTGAACTTTGATTTGAATGTTTAAATACCCCCCACGATCCCACTCCCACTTCGCCATAGGGTGTCTTTAACTAACTCTTTATTGCAATATTGACAGACATATACTTTGTCGAGAAAACTGTGAGAACAAATTCAACGTTTAAATTACTTCCTAAACGATAGACATTTTGAAATTAATATATACCCAGATTATAGTTCATGACGCTATTTGCGGAATTTAATGTGATTTCCATAATACATACATATACACACATATATATATATTAAGAAACACTGGTTTATTTCATTATATATCACGTACTTTAGTCATCATTTTTAAGATCATTTGAGGCCATTTTGAAAAAAAAGAAGAAAAAAACAAGAAGAAGAATTAACAAAATGGCATGGGTCCATAAGTGTAATGTCTAGCTAAATGCGAGGTTTAGTGTTTTTGTCAAAGAATGAAAATTGTTGCCCCAATATGCCCCACTATCAGTTCTAGTTGATGTTATAAATAAACAAATTGCATAATCTCATCCTATACTTTCAGACCGAAATCATAATGCATAATGCTTTTGTCTAAAATGAAATTAAAACATTAAGTCGCCTAAGGCTAACGCGAGACACCCAATGCGAACGTTACCGCGTCAATACTACGCTACGTTATGCGAAAATATACAATTCAATTTATCACAGGATGACCTCTTACGCGTGTATCTACTTCTCTCCGACAATCGGAATAATGGCTTCATGATTAAATAAGAGTCATCCATGTATTATAAGCGGATTTGCGCAGCGGAATGTGAATAAGGACAAATTAAGGCTGTAATAAATTGAACTAATCCTTCAACATCGTTTGGTAGAGTGGATATATACAATGTATTCGGTGGTCAGGAATAATTAAGAAACTCCCGAGACTACTATCCTATAACGAAGTCAATTTATTTTAATTAAATAGGATAAACGCGCACCTGCGGTAGTATAATTGGTAATGGACAGACAAATAGAATCAGGGGTAATCCACAGACTTTTATTAATATATCTTTATGTGGAATTATTCACGAGTGGGATTAATTAAAATGCTTGGTTTATTTTCTCCGCTTGCGTGTTTTTATTTTGAATTCACCGTCCGAAGACATGTGTTGTAATATACTCAGCCTTGTTAAGGATATGTGTCGTAGGTTAAAAACGTAACAGATAAAAGCATAAAAGAACAACTGTTACAGTATAGTGACGTGATTGAACGGTTAAAAAAAACTGACATTTTGTTTAAGCGGTATATTTAGCTGCATACACATATGTTTGAATCCATATTAGCTGTAATAAATCCCATCTCTGCAATTTTAGACTGTGTTTAGATTTTAAAATGTAATTTTAAAGAGATTCAACAAGATAAAATAAATTACGCGTTCTTGGTAAAAGATAATTCACCATCTTTAAACAGTAATTTAACTCCAAACATAAAATAAAATAATTGTGAGGTCAAATACCGACGTCAATTATTTGATGTTATTTGCCAAGAGCAATCAAAGTAAAATTTCGTTTCAATCATACACAAACTAATTTTATTATATTTAATAGTTTATTTAAGTCTCATCACAGTACAGAATTATATACAATACAGCAATTCATGAAATACAACTGTGCCATTCGTTTTAGAATTACAAGACAGTTCACAATGTTAACATATTGAGCAATTGATTCTTAATTGTACTATGTGTATCGCTTTGCTTGTGGTTTCCTTAACTTGATGATTTTTAATCACACGTATTCGCTCTTTTTTAAAGAAAACACCCGCCTACCATCTCTTGAAAGATTTCTCTTATATCGAATACATCAGTTAAAGAGCTCACACATGAAACAAACTGATATATTAGTGCTTTTCCTACACACACTAGTTTTACTTCTTGTTTATCATCCAATGTTAGACAAAACATAATTAAAATGACAGGCCTGCAACATAAGTAATATTAAAAACAACTTTCCAAATTGACTCTCAAGTATGCCAGCGGTAATGATTACCTTCGTGTTGCGTAACAATTCCCACAGCAGCCATAATGCCAAGCGAAATACATTGGAAAATAGCAGACTTTACAATGTTTAAGCCGTTTAATAATGTTTAGTGCCTAAATATAAATTTACTTTAGGTTTACACACAAGCGATAGAAACATGAAAACCATTAGTGACTCATTTCTTCATAGCCTCTATTTTCATTACCGATAACCTGTAAATGTCACTCTGCAGGGAATCAGGTCATTCCCCAGGTACAAGTATACACATGTACTTAAGCCAATTACTAGCCGGGATGTATCGCTTACTCTAAAGCCATGTTCAGCTTTTGGTTGTCGCATTATACAACTATTACATTTTTTTAGTATTATAAATTGCATTTTACACTTTATACAATTAGAAATGCAATCTTAAATGAGAACTACCAATATATAATATATACTAAACCAAATTGCTTAGTATCAACCTAAGAATATGTCAATAATATTCTCATTGTTTTGTGTATTTTTAGCTTGATTAGAGATACGGTTAAACTGCAAAATAACGAGTGTAAATCGTCTGCTTTGATTGCATGAACATATTTTAAAAAATTTAAGTCAATGTGTTTTCTTAGAA
Organism: Cyrtodaria siliqua; assembly: GCA_037043455.1. Classification (NCBI taxonomy): domain Eukaryota; kingdom Metazoa; phylum Mollusca; class Bivalvia; order Adapedonta; family Hiatellidae; genus Cyrtodaria; species Cyrtodaria siliqua. The sequence continues at coordinate 164,267 of JAWPHD010002196.1, forward strand.
ATAAGTTATAACACTGATACAACTGGGTATATAGGATTTTATTAAGTACTTCGAATTAGTGAAGCTTTCGATGTTCCTAATTCTAAAATATGCCTTTTAAAATTATTTTGACATCATGTTTTACTAGCATTACCTCTACAAATGTGTTTGCAAAAGAAATTTTCTAATATTTAATGTTAACGCTGAATTACAGTTACTTGAATTTCGAACAATATTCAATGTAAAGGGAGGTAATTTAAGATTATCTATATTTCATTTTTTTACAGACGGAAAATCTGAGATAAATGGGTCAATTTTTTATGTTTTTTTCTATTATTTCGTACCAATTTTAGGAATTTTATATTTTTAAGCGATCTTTGTCTCATGCTATGTGTTTTATCAGTACATTCCATGCTTTCATATAAAGCGAGGGTAACTACAGAAGATGTAACAATTTAAACCAAAAATAAATGTTTTACAAACTATGCAATAGTTAGTTCAAATCAAGATTTAAAACAAGAAATTTTAAATTAGTTAAGATACAAAAGTTAATACTTAGCAATTGTGAAGTTTGGTGCACCCTAGAAGCGGTTTAAACCCCCCAGTGGCCTACTTTGCCACTGACCGGCACTGACCGTTCCAAGGCGGTAGCCCTATTCTCAACCCTTTTGTGTTTGTGATGTCGTTTGCCTTTATTATTGCTTTTTGCATTCGTGTTTGTCTGTTTGCGTGTTTGTTTCTGTGTTTTTTGGTTGACTTCCTCCTTGAATGCTACTTTCCCTGTCCGATCTTTTTATATTTCTTGTTCAGTGTACATATAAATTAACACAGTGGTGTCCCTGATGCAATTGAATAACTTTGGAACGATATATTGTGTTTCTTTTTTCGCAACTGTAAGCCTATCATTTTATAAAACAGCATTGTTATTGTATTACATGTAAGCATGTCGATGTACGTTTACCTCCAAATTTACTTAAAGGTTTTTCACGAACATTCATGTATTGTTCTTAGTGGGTTGACCAATTGCTTACTTAACTAAAATGCACGTTATAGTTGTCCCTTACAAGTTAATAATGGCAAGGAATTATAAATTATCAAGTTTCGCTAGCATCGTCGGCTACATGAAGCTGATATTTCAGTCTTTGTACTTTTCTCTACGCTGCAGTTTATAATGAGTATGTAATATTAATATCATATGAATATACATATCAATAACCTCAAACTACCATTGTACAAGGTTAATTTGTCCAAACACACTTACCTTACCAACTGTTATGTTCAAATGTATATATAAATTGTTTATGGGATAACGCGCGTCGTATCAACATGTGTAAATAGTTGATGAGGTTTGTATTGGTAAAGTGGCATGATCAAATACATAACTATTCGCTTAACTGCTTAATGACTGTATTGTTCGTTTGATCGTACACATTTCTTGTCGTGTCGCAGTAACATCTGAGTTACAGTTGTCTACTATGAAATTGTTTTCTTGTCACCAGCAAAGCGACGCACGATAGCTCAATAAACGTGCAGATTTGACGTGCAGGTTTGAGATATTATGCTTCATTTCAAAATACTCGGAAAAGGGACTTCGTAGTTTTCTTATGTTTCAAACGTGTTCGGTATCACAGAACATCCTTCTCTTATTGTTTTCTTATATTCTCCTTGCAATACCTTTAAATGATTCCTGTATTAGTACTTGTAGTTTAACTTAGATACATAAACACCTAAACGGTATTTATGTATGTTGTTCATATGGTAGCTGAGTACGATTATAGACTTCTTTACAAAATTGATTATGTAGATCTATTTATAGTGTAATACTATAGGTTATTGAATTTGTATGGCTAAATATTACTTGGAACGAGTTGTTTTTGCGCCAAAACAACGAGTTCCATGTAATATTTAGCCATACAAATGCAATAACCTTTAAATTGTATACTTTCATATTGTTTTCGATCAATGGTAATTGTATGACTATTACTTTTCATTGTATTTGTGTTATTTTTATAGCTTTTGATGGAATTCCTATCTTGTCATTCAGTTTCATTTTGTGTGGATGATTATTTTGCGCGAAACCGACGTCGACTTCGGATGACGTCATTAAAAACATCAAGCGATTTTCTAAAGTTTGTTTACCATTCGATAACGTTAAAAACTGTGGGTGATTGACCATTTCAATTATTTTATCAATTTCTGCAATAAAAGGTTGAAAGAAAACACGTATTTTTTTTGCTGACACTATAGTAAGGATTCCGTAATTTTATTTGAAAGTAGTTCCTTATTTCTATTTCGCGGCTCTTAGCAAGCACGAGAAAAAGTTCCGGTGCAATATCAATGTGTGCAATATCGTAGAATATTGCACACTTAGCTTAATGCAAACTAAACGGGACAATATGAAAGTATACAATAAGACAACAAAACAGCATTCTAAAGATAACGGTCTCAGGTCACAGTAACTAGAAAACACATACAGTGATTCCAGAATTGGACAACACAAGTAGAAATACGTTGGTTTAGTAAATACATTACATAGTACAACATTTTTTGAAGTTCTTAAATAAGAAATTTCCAGATGCATTTATATTCACATCTTCGGCTACATAATGAAACGGATCCATTGGAAGTAACGAACACAATCGAAAGAAAATGAGTATACTCTTTTCATTGAAGGTGTTCATGAGAGGAAATATGAGGTACAACCACGCTCACGTCACCCATCTGCAGTTTAAGCATGCATCACCGTCAAAATAGTTAGGATCGAGGATACAAAGACATGGCACTAAACAAAAATGAAGTTTGAATGTCCATAAATACTCATAAATGCCCAAAATGGGTTTTATTGATTGCATATTTGCATTAAGGTAATATAAAAAAAAGAGTATGATAATGAACCTTTGGAAACGCCCGAGCACGACACATACGAAATATTGCAGTCTCGGTTTAAGATGAAATACCGCTAACATTCACCAGCTGATTTATAAACTTCGTAAGATTCTAGGTCATGATCACTTTCATACTATCTTTGTTAAACTTGTTAAAAAGTTTATCAAAAGAGGTAATGACCCTATCATTTTGCAACGTACTGCATGCTTGGTGGTGGACCCTTGTACAGTTCGCCACTATGCTTCCCTGACCCTATGATGACGCCTACCTAAAGCCCATTGGGACGGTGGCGTTTGATGTTTGTCCATGATCTTTCTTGTCGTGCCCTTAATGGTGTATTCTCTTACTGCTCTGGCTTCTGCAAAGTCATTGAGTACCTTCATTGTGGCTTTCTAGGCTATTGTTTTTTTTATTATATTTACACGAGCATATTTGTGTTTTACTTATATTGCCTATTGATGCTGCCTTGTTGGTTAGAGATTAGATCATGGCGGGGATTTCTTTATTTACACTGTCCTGTTTTAATGGGTTGACAGTAGGGTAAGTGTGAGGTTTGGTGCACCCTAGAACCGGTTTAAACCCCCAGTGGCTTACTTTGCCACTGACCGTTCCAAGGCGGTAGCCCTATGGTCAACCCTTTTGTGTTTGTGATGTCGTTAGCATTTATTATTGCTTTTGCCTTCTTGTTTGTCTGTTTGCGTGTTTGTTTCTGTGTTTTGTGGTTTACTGTCCTCCTTAAATGCTACTTTCTCTGTCCGATCTTTTTATATTTCTTTTGGTGATCCCAAATGACACGTAAGCATTACCTCGACTAATTTATAGCTGGAGAAAAAAACAGTCACCACACAGAACTTAATAAACTCAGTTGTATGAATCTGTTTTATAGTTGTATTTATTTTTAAGAGAATACATTTCATCGGTTGAACATAACTATGTCGATAAAACATATCTCGAAAGGAACATTAACGTTATAGATATAAATATCGAACAGGAAAAGCAGAATTCAAGGACGACAGTCAACCACAAACACACAGAGAAACAAAGAACAAATTTATAGATGAATAAAAGGCCAAATAAAACATCACACACACACAAAAGGGTTGACAATAGGGCTACCGCCTTGGACCGATCAGTGGCAAAGAAAAGCCATTGGGGGTTTAAACCAGTTTCTTGGGTTCACCAAACCTCACACTAACCCTACTGTCAACCCAATAAAACGGGACAGTGTAAATAAAGAAATCCCAACTCTACGTGAATAAATACATAATTCATCGATTAAGGGGTTAAATACACATACACATAATAACAAATATTAATAATTAGTTGTATCGTTAGTACTAAAGCCCTAAAGCAATGTATTCCAATATAAAACTCCTTCTTGAGCTCCCAGAGGAGTTTGGTTCTAAAACAACGGTATTCTTCCAGGATCAAAACACAGGTTTAGATTTTAGCAGTCTGGTGTATCCGCCTGATGTATTTGAATTCGTTGGATTTTGTTGAGTGTATCCTTGCTATACATTCATTTCTGATTATTTGTTAGTATTATATTTATGTTGCTGTATTATCACATGACTTTGGATAACTTTAACGTGCTGGTTTCGCTGTTTGGTACTGTGGTTCCCTGTTATGTTTAGATTTCAACAAAAACAGGTGAGGGTCAAATTGTCCAATTCACTAAAATTAGCATAAGTGCAACATTTTATCAGCCAATTAAAACAATTTCTTTGCATTCTTACTGATTCCTTGTAACCTGAAATCCATTCGGCGACATCAGGTGGTAACTTGTAACTATGCATTCCTATAAAATATCTAAACTTTTAAAACATGAGCACAATACTACACATATGTTTCAATAATCAGTACATTTAAAAACGCGACATTTTTGTTTTGTTTTTGCTATAGTTCGTTCAAATCAAGATTAGCATATGGGCTAAAGAGTTGAATAACATTTGTTCTACTGTTTTCAAATATATTTAAACAATACAAAATCCCCCAAAAAAACAAATGTCGCGCTTTCAAAGATTCTGATTGTATCGATAGTTTCCAGTTTGGATCAGGCGTTGTTTTACTCACATTACAAAAACAGTGTAGGATAATTCAATGACATTGAGTTTGTTTATACAAATATCAACGGATTCCTTTTACATTTTGCGTCACACATATGACAAACCGGATTGCAACTTGTCGAGTAAAAGTTTGAAAGAAGAGAAAGTAATGACAAATTTGAGATGATTATGATAAAAGAAGATAAAGATTATGATAAAAGAAGAGAAATGTGGGTGAACAATTTATGTTACGCTGAGACCTTCATTTACTTTTGTTGTTAATATGTTTTCGTTTTCATAATAAAAAATGACCGTCAGTTTTCGATAAATGTATGACCGTGGTGTTTGTCAAGTGACTGATGATGTGAACATTATTAATTATTTGTATACTTGACAAGGGACATCGGCTCACGTTCCCTGCTTGGAAATTATATTCATGCGAACCGTCTGGAGAGGGCAATATACTTGCCAGACAGGGAATGTATTGAGCCCACGTCCACTGTCAAGAATCCGCATAACGTATTTATAAAGTTGTTACTACTTACATATAAAAACACAAACACCATTAAAGACGATTATTTTTTACTCAGCCAATTTCACGCAACGTGCCTCTATTTCATTATAAGATGTGACACTTGACATCGCTATTTGTCATACTGCAAAGAAAATTCTCAGGATTTCATTGGTCAATGCACCGTAGACATGAGCCCATGTCTACGTCTCGAGACGTGAACATATTACGAATTCCACGTAGGTACTCCATTATTCAACTACACAAAATCAAAATGGCGACGATAACGTTGCCGATTCGTTTTGGAAACCGCCGATTGTTTCCTTCCTATCGCTTTTCTGCGCTTTCCACTGTGTGTAAAAGTCTGAAATAATCGTAAGTGTACATTTTTTGGCAATTTTACAGATAATGAAACATTAACCTAGTGACAAAATACGTTTATTTTATTTAAAAAATCCGCCACATTTAACGACGTTAGAGCGATGACGTCACGAAAGTAAACAAAGTCTAGTAAGGGCAATTGGCGCAATGAAAATGAAATCGTGTTTTTGGCTTTTTTTTTCTTAAATAAATGGTTACAACTTTGAAGTACACTGTATGACAAATTCGTTATTAGGATTCTTGACAGGGAACATAGGCTCACATTCCCTGCCTGGAAATATATATTCCCCCTCGCCTAACGGCTCGGGTGAATATAATTTCCAGGCAGGGAATGTGAGCCCATGTCCCCTGTCAAGAATCCTAATAACTAATAATGTTTACTTCATCATGTCAACGCTCTAAACGTCGTCAACTTTGACGGATATTTTATGGAACATAAAACTCCGTATATCACCGAGTTGGTGATTAATTATCTTAACAATGGCAAACAACACTTCTTACTATTATCGACAATGTAAAGCGCAGCAAAGCGGACAGAAAGAAACAGCAGTCGATTCAGTAATGTTTGATGTTAAAGTGTGCTAAATGTATTCAATACTAATGTATCGGCCATCGACGATCATTGTTTTAAGATTTTCTTTTCAAGATCTTTTTTTTAAATGTTTGATTGATGTTACATGTTCACGGTTATTAATTTAGATACAGATTTGACAAATCCTGATTTTTTTTTCAACTGTCTCCAATAAAGAAATATCAAAAGATCGGACTGGGAAAGTAGCAATCAAGGAGGACAGTCGACCACAAAACACGGAAACAAACACGCAAACGGACCTAACCCTAACACCACTCCGAATCCCAATACTAATATTCGTTATACGTTACAACTCCTGTATGTTTCTTTGTTTAAACAATATCCGATAATATTATACAGTGTTATAGGTTAAGTAATACGAAGAAGAACAAATGAAAAATTACCACTTGTTTTCATTATCAACATAAACATTTATTCAATAAAAGGCCTTAGGAGCCACTATGTCGGTTCATGTCAGTTTATTTGTTATGACTAGCGAGCCATATTTTCTGAATTGATATGCGGTGTACTCTATCAGAGCAAGCGCCGACGCAATGTTTGACAATGTGTAACAATCCACGGGCCTTACATTATCCCCAGTATAATTAAACGGTGTTCCTCTAATTTTATTATCCTTTTAGATAGATTGTATTTCTAGTTAGGCAATGAATAATTCAAGACATAGGATAGCAATTGGTGGAGGTGTTCTTTTCAATATCTACACTGACACTTTCCTCTAAATCCATGTTGAATGTCGATCGTTTAGGATCGCTTGACTTTGTAAATAACTTCAGAGTTTTTTTGCTCTGAGCGTATTGAAGGATATGTAAAATTGCCTTGATATAGTTGTTATAAATGTTTAATGTTTTGGTTACTCGTATTCTCTCTGTAGTGAAATTGAGATGAACGAGTGTTCGAAGTAGAAATAATATAAACGAAAGCGACATAATCAGTTCGCTTTGAGCTGATTAGCGGCCACATAGTGTTATCGTCATATGAGTTGATTGGATTCATCAATCATAAATTGTTCAAACTTTTTTTTCTTAAATATATTTTACAGAGAAAACAACACATTTCCTAACCTTTTCATTTGGTAAGATCGTATTGGGTCTATCCTTATAGACCGTAAAAACACTGGTTAGATCTGTTGCATTGTTAAATATTTGGTGTCTAAATTGATTGATGGGAAGCGGACTAGACTATTATGAAATATAGCTTTCACTAAACGCAGATAACCAAACATATGCATTGTAACCAAACAACAATAGCATCGATAACTTTTTCTTTCGAAGCAAGTACAATACACCAACACATAAAAGGTGGATAATCATTGGAATAGTCAGCGGCGAATAAGTGCACCAAACCTTACTCTGCGTGTCATCCCAATTTAGCAAAACTATGCAAATAAGGAACAATCCAAGCCTAATCAAGTCAAGTAACATTTATTTACAAAAATAAGTACCAAAGCCGAACAGAAAATGCAGCTTTCACAGAACACAGTAAACTAAAAAACAGGCAAAAGGACAAACACGAACGGCATTATTCACAAAAAATAAAGGCATGTGTTGTCACAAACACAAAACCATTTGACAATAGGGCTACAGCCTTTGAACGGTCAGTGGCAAACAAATGCCGCTGGGGTCTTAAACTAGGTTCTAGGGTGCACCAAACCTCACACTTACCCTACTGTCATCCGAATAAAACGGGACTGTGTAAATAAAAAAACGCCATGAACTATTCTCTAACCAACAAGGCAGCATAAATAGGCAATACAAGTAAAACACAAAGACGCTCGTGTATATATAAATACAAAATACAATAGTCTATAAAGCCAAAAAAAAGGTACTCAGTGACTTGACAGAAGCCAGAGCACCAAGAGAATAAACCATTGAGGGCTCGACAAGACAAGACTGCAGACAAACATCAAACCTCACCGTTCTTTTGAGCTTTAGGTCGACATTATCAATAGGTACCACAGCCTGCACAATCAAAGGTGGGAGCATAGTGGTGAACTGTGAGTCCACCACCAAGCATGCAGTGCGTTGCAAAACGATAGGGTTATAACTTCGTTTGATAAATCTTTTAACAAGTTTAAAAAGATAGTATGAAAGTGATCATGAACAAGGATCTTACGAAGTTTGTAAATCACGTCACCATAGAAGTCAGGTTGTGATAGTCCTGGTCACCCGATTTTGGTTAGCGAATGAGACACATGTATTCATCTAATCCCAAATATCATATACGTATACGTGAAAACAAGGACTAAGACACATTAAATGATTCAAGGAATAAAAGTACAGTTATGTGTTAATAAGGACTGAGGCGTTGTGGTATTAGAGGCAATTCCGTTGGGGGTATTAACATAACATAACATATTTTATTCGACATTAAACCATTATAAATGTTGATGCATATAGCCTACAACATCAGTAATAGAACTATTTCTCTCCTATTCATGGTGATACAAAGAAATAAGTAAATATAAACCCACCTAAAAGACGAACCCTATTTCAGCTTGATAACGGGTGAAGCATTCATTGCTAATACAGAGCATTACTTATATAATTAAAATAAGTATAAAAGTCGAACAGGAAAGGCCTTTTTCCCAGAACACAGTAAACCCCAAAACACGCAAAGATATGTTTAAGGATGAAACTGGATCTATGAAAGTCGTATAATCCCTGTGGGATGTAAACAATTCAATATTTATTGGATGTACGGGGAAACCTGTTACGGCCGCCACACAGCACAAACAACACTAGTGTTCTAATAAAACAAGTATAAAAGTCAAACATGAAATGCAGCTTTCACAGAAAATGCAGAATACAGTAAACCCCAAAACACGCAAACAGATGTTTAAGGATGAAACTGGATCTATGAAAGTCATACAACTCCAAAAGTATATAAAATAACAATATTGATGGATGTACGGGGATAATTTCTACAGCCGCCACACGGCACAAACAACACTAGTGTGCTAATAAAAACAAGTATAAAAGTCAAACATGAGATACAGCTTTTACAGAAGACTCAGATTACAGTAAACCCTAAAACACGCAAACAGATGTTTAAGGATGAAACTGGATCTATGAAAGTCATACAATTCCAAAAATATATAAAAATGAAAATATTGATGGATGTACGGGGATAATTTCTACAGCCGCCACACGGCAAAACAACACTATTGTGATAATAAAAAGTAAGTATAAAAGTCGATTAGGAAATGCAGCTTTCACAGTAACCCCCAAAACACGCAAACATGAGTTTAAGGTTGAAACAAAACTGTAAACACATTCCACCAATGCTCCTGAAACACTCATCCCGCTGATTATGGTTTGTTATGAATACTTCTTGTTATTGAAGTATTGTTGTGATCAGCTTGGCCTGCATGAGGAAAAAAAACATATGCAAAGTGTATGAGGACTGGCAAAAATGAATACATTTTATGTTGTAAATATTAGTATAAGTCGTAGTGATGGGGTAAACGGTTTGCGAAGAAAAATAATAAACGACATTCTAATCCTTCCATTTACGTACAAATATTTAGTTATTGTGTGTTCACGAGGTTTCAATAATGCATGACTGTACTGTTTACGTCCTTACGTAAGTTGACTTTTTACTAAAACATGTTTTCGTTATTGGGCTTCCTTTTGAAACGTGTACGACTTTGTTACGGCTATATAGGAAACTATCCTATTGTACATGACCTTAAATATATAGCTCGCAGTCGTTGAATGACTATATCACCCAAAAGAACCCATCGGAGTCACGCAGGAATTCGGAAAATAAACCCACCTAGAGATACTATTATTTATATTGATCAGTATTTACATTTCACGGAAATATAAAATTTATTAAATGTTACGACACATATCCGTACTTTATATCACTATTAGCATGATGAGGTTTACTTTGATCAAATCACTTATGACTTCTATTTTGTTTTACCTTCTCCTGGGATACATACCAGCATTTGCAATGGTGTGTTTATGCCCATCGTATCAATTTGCACTGACGTAATGAAATACGTGGCATTACAATATACCCCAGGGAGGTGTGTACCATTGAAATATTTGCAAAATGAATCTCAGTGAGCTTTTACAATGAAAATAGTAGTGCTGCCCAACGCTGCAGACGAGCAGATTTGGTCGATTGGAAATATAAATGCAAACATTTTTAAATTCATTGCTTTGTTTGGTTCATATATTTTTTATATTTACTGTTAAAGGAGATAAACAGTTGACGTAAACTCTTACAGGTTCATGTTACAATATTTACTTAAGATTCCGTAGTTTTTGACACAATTTATCTATTTAAATGTCGATGCAACATTACAGAAACACTTTTGTGTGGCTTAACGTTTCCTGTTTGTGATGTGGCATTCTTTCTTCAATTTCTTTGTAATTTTTACTTGTATGTGTGCTTTTTTGCGCGTTTTGTGATCTGTGAATGCTACATTTTCTGTTCGACTTGTATACTTACTTGTACATTGCCTTTAAATATGTAATTCTTACTGAATGCAGGTCCGTTCGTCTTTTTTAGTTAAGCCCTCAAGTCATACTGATACATTAATTTGAAGGAAATTGATAGCAAACCAACTAAGTGATGCGTGCCGTATTAACAGTAAAATTAGTACATGCAAATGCAAACAGGAAAATTATCCCAAATGTCCTACTTCACCAGATAATGTCTAACATTTGTTTACACGTGTTTCCTTAAATTATCATGCGGATTAATTAAAGCAAACCTCTTCACACAACACCGGTATACAACTTATATATGCCCCGTCTCATTCCCTTTCCAGCCCGTCCTATCACATAATTTCTCCATCCTCAAACAAACAGACCCTAGAACCTGGTTTAAACCCCCAGCGGCCTTCTTGTGCCACTGACCGTTCCAAGGCGGTAGCCCTATTGTCAACCCGTTTGTGTTTGTGATGTCTTTTTTGGCCTTTTATTCATCTTTAAATTTGTTCCTTGAATCTGTGTGTGTTTGTGTTGATTGTCGTCCTTGTATGCTGCTTCTCCTGTTCTATATTTACAAACTTGAACGTAACTCTACCCACATGTTACGATTTATAGATTAAGATTCCATGATCTAATCAATATTTTACAACGTTAGCCCTTGTTTTTGTTTGTTGCTAATCTCAGTATTTTCTAATATACAACCGATTTATCCGTAGCCAATATATACTGAACCAAACAGCTAACGCACCAGTAGACAATACCTTTAATGTATGAACTTATTATATGCCTATTGTTACCGTTGAAGACAGGTGATTTGAATGCATTTTTTTTAAATTTGCAGTCGTTATTGATATAAGATATCAGAATGAATTTTAAGGCGGTAGCCCTATTGTCAGCCCTGTTGTGTTTGTGATGTCGTTTGCATTTATTATTGCGTTTGCCTTCTTGTTTGTCTGTTTGCGTGTTTGTTTCTGCTGTTTTGTGGTTGACTGTCCTCCTTGAATGCTACTTCCCCTGTCCGATCTTTTTATATTTCTTGATTTATTGATTGTTATTCTTGAGATATTAAACGTATTATCTACTGGTGCGTTAGCTGTTTGGTTCTGTATATATTCAACGACCAGCCAATATGCATATTGTGTGACAGGGATCAGCGGTCAATTTATTTTATAATATTTCCAATCGTTCGGAATTTACTGATATATGCTTGTGAATTTCTGGGGCGAAATATATTCCAATGACATGTTTAGAACATTTCCGATTGGCTTGAAAATACTGAATACGGTTTACATTACTATTTCCGATTATCCGGAATATGTAATTATATATTGAACTGCCAATATTTCCGATTGCCCATCAAATGGACGTATTATGCGAATATGACACTATTTCCGATTTTCCAGAATATGGAATTATATGCTGAAGTGCCAATATTTCCGATTGTCCGGTATATGTTCATTTTAACCGACTGTGCGGGTTATAACGAATACAAATTGATCTGACAATTTACTAAATTCATTATTAATTTAACTATAATGCTAGTATATGAAATATATAAAATCAGCCATGTATACAAAAATAAAACCCATAATATAAGATGATTTGCAATTTTTCTCTGTTTTGTGTTCTATCTATTTTCTCTTTTTTATTTTTTTTTAGTTTGCATTTCATGTAATAAAAGTGACAATTTTAAAAGAGACTAACCCCTTAAGTAAACGTAAATGATCTTATTAAAGACCATGTTAAACAATATTGTGCTAAAGCTTGTGATAACGCTCGGATTAATTTGTTTTATTTTCAGTTAATAATTCAGAAAAAGTTTGTTAAGCTTCAAGGTTCCGCTGTAAGCACTAATGACTTGTCCACACTATATACAACCTACCCACTCAGTCTTATCAACGGCAATCTTATTGATGCTCTTTAAACGAGTTTTGCTAGAGCAAATATTATCTACATATTTGGTCTGCACCAATATTAAAAGTATGTATAAAAGTCGAACAGGAAAGCATTCAGAGAGCATAAACATACTTATCTTATACCTATCTTGACATGTCATATGCAGCTTCAGTTAAATTTACATTTACCACAAAGGCAGTGGTCCGTCTGTAGTCTTCAAATTATTCTCCGAATTAAGTAATCCATTCTAATATGAAGGCTTCAAATAAAAATGACCCGATTGTCTTCAAATAGGGTTTCAGGCCAATTCCAGTATATATGCTTGGAAACTATCTAGTTTAAACACAAATAACCCGTTAGAATAAACTGTCAGCGTGTTTGGGTTTGATTTAGTTGCTTTCTCTTTTAAATATGTCTTTCCAAGTCAAATAATATATTTTAGGGTTTTATGAAAGTTATTATACGTTATTATTAATGACATTTTTTGACAAGAAAATTAGTTTTAGCAATTACAGAGGCTGTCGAAAACGTAGAGGTAATCCGGAGAGAACTTTGATTTGAACGTTTAAATACCCCGCCAACTCCCCTCCCCACACGCTCCCACTCCAACGTCACCATAGGGTGTCTCTAAATAACACTTTATTGCAATATTGACAGACATATACTTTGTCAAGAAAACTGTGTGAACAAAATTACTTCCTAAAAGGTAGACATTTTGAAATTAAAACATACCCGGATTATAGTTCATGACGCTTTTTGCGGAATTTAATGTGATTGCTATAATATTAACATATACATATTTATATATATATATATATTAAAAAAACATTGGTTTATTGCATTATATATCACGTACCTTGGTGATCTTTTTAAAACCGAGGCCATTTTGAAGAAAAATAAATAAATCAACAACATGGCGTGGGTACATAACCATTTTTAAAAGGATACTGTCTAGCTATGTGCGAAGTTTAGTGTTTTTGTCAAACAATGAACATGTTTGCCCCAATATGTCCCACTATCAGTTCTAGTTTATGTTATAAATAAACAGTTTGCATAATCTCATCCTATACTTTAAGACAAAAATCGTCTTATATAATGCATAATGCTTTTGTCTAAAATAAAATTAAAACATTAAGTGCACTAAGGCTAACGCGAGTACATCCAATGCGAACGTTACCGCGTCAACACTAAGGTACGTTATGCGAAAGTATACAATTCATTTGACCTCTTACGCGTGTATCTACTTCTCTACGACAATCGGAATAATGGCTTCATGATTAAATACGAGTCATCCATGTATTATAAGCGGCTTTGCGCAGCGGAATGTGAATAAGGACAAATTAAGGCTGTATTAAATTGAACTAATCCTTCAACATCGTTCGGCAGAGTGGCTATATACAATGTTTTCGATGGTCAGGAATAATTGAGGAATTCCCGAGACGACTATCCTATAACGAAAACAATTTATTTTCATTAAATGTGATAAACTCGCACCTGCGCTAGAATAATTGGTAATGGACAAACAAATAGAATCCGGGGTTACCCGCAGATTTTTATTAAAATGCCTGTATTTGGAATTATTGACGAGTGGGATTAATTAAATTGCTTGGGTTTTCTCCACTTGCGTGTTTTTCTTTTGAATTCACTGTCCGAAGACATGTGTTGTAATATACTCAGCCTTGTTAATGGATATGGGTCATAGATTACGAACGGAAAGGGTAAAAGTATAAAAGAACAACATTATAGTGACGTGATTGAACGGTTAAAATAAAATGACATTTTGTTTAAGCGGTATATTTTGGTGCAAATATATTTGAATCAATTTTAGCTGCAACATATTACATCTTTGCACTTGTTGAATGTGCTTAGATTTTAAAATGTATTTTTCAAGAGATTCAACAACATAAATTAAAATTAGGTGTCCTCGGTAAAAGATAATTGACAATCGTTAAGTAATAATTTTACTCCGAACACAAAATAAAATAATTGTGAGGTCAAATACTGACGTCAATTATTCGATGTTATTTGCCGAGAATCTAAAATGAAATTTCGGTTCCAACATACACAAATTAATTTTATATATTGAATAGTTTATAGTCTCCAATAAAGAAATAAAAGATCGGACTGGGAAAGAAGCAATCAAGGAGGACAGTCGACCACAAAACACGGAAACAAACACGCAAACGGACCTAACCCTAACCCTAACACCACTCCGTATCCCAATACTAATATATGTTATACGTTACAACTCCTGTATGTTTCTTTGTTTAAACAATATCCGATAATATTATACAACAGTGTTATAGGTTAAGTAATAGGAAGAAGAACAAATGAAAAAATAGCACTTGTTTACATTATCAACATAAACATTTATTCAATAAAAGGCATTAGGAGCCACTATGTCGGTTCATGTCAGTTTATTTGTTATGACTAGCGAGCCATATTTTCTGAATTGATATGCGGTGTACTCTATCAGAGCAAGCGCCGACGCAATGTTTGACAATGTGTAACAATCCACGGGCCTTACATTATCCCCCAGTATAATTAAACGGTGTTCCTCTAATTTTATTATCCTTTTAGATAGATTGTATTTCTAGTTAGGCAATGAATAATTCAAGACAAAGGATAGCAATTGCTGGAGGTGTTCTTTTCAATATCTACACTGACACTTTCCTCTAATCCATGTTGAATGTCGATCGTTTAGGATCGCTTGACTTTGTAAATAACTTCAGAGTTTTTTTGCTCTGAGCGTATTGAAGGATATGTAAAATTGCCTTGATATAGTTGTTATAAATGTTTAATGTTTTGGTTACTCGTATTCTCTCTGTAGTGAAATTGAGATGAACGAGTGTTCGAAGTAGAAATAATATAAACGAAAGCGACATAATCAGTTCGCTTTGAGCTGATTAGCGGCCACATAGTGTTATCGTCATATTAGTTGATTGGATTCATCAATCATAAATTGTTCAAACTTTTTTTTCTTAAATATATTTTACAGAGAAAACAACACATTTCCTAACCTTTTCATTTGGTAAGATCGTATTGGGTCTATCCTTATAGACCGTAAAAACACTGGTTAGATCTGTTGCATTGTTAAATATTTGGTGTCTAAATTGATTGATGGGAAGCGGACTAGACTATTATGAAATATAGCTTTCACTAAACGCAGATAACCAAACATATTCATTGTAACCAAACAACAATAGCATCGATAACTTTTTCTTTCGAAGCAAGTACAATACACCAACACATATAAGGTGGATAATCATTGGAATAGTCAGCGGCGAATAAGTGCACCAAACCTTACTCTGCGTGTCATCCCAATTTAGCAAAACTATGCAAATAAGGAACAATCCAAGCCTAATCAAGTCAAGTAACATTTATTTACAAAAATAAGTACCAAAGCCGAACAGATAATGCAGCTTTCACAGAACACAGTAAACTAAAAAACAGGCAAAAGGACAAACACGAACGGCATTATTCACAAAAAATAAAGGCATATGTTGTCACAAACACAAAACCATTTGACAATAGGGCTACAGCCTTGGAACGGTCAGTGGCAAACAAATGCCGCTGGGGTCTTAAACTAGGTTCTAGGGTGCACCAAACCTCACACTTACCCTACTGTCATCCCAATAAAACGGGACTGTGTAAATAAAAAAACGCCATGAACTATTCTCTAACCAACAAGGCAGCATAAATAGGCAATACAAGTAAAACACAAAGACGCTCGTGTATATATAAATACAAAATACAATAGTCTATAAAGCCAAACAAAAGGTACTCAGTGACTTGACAGAAGCCAGAGCAACAAGAGAATAAACCTTTGAGGGCTCGACAAGACAAGACTGCAGACAAACATCAAACCTCACCGTTCTTTTGAGCTTTAGGTAGACATTATCAATAGGTACCACAGCCTGCACAATCAAAGGTGGGAGCATAGTGGTGAACTGTGAGTCCACCACCAAGCATGCAGTGCGTTGCAAAACGATAGGGTTATAACCTCGTTTGATAAATCTTTTAACAAGTTTAAAAAGATAGTATGAAAGTGATCATGAACAAGGATCTTACGAAGTTTGTAAATCACGTCACCATAGAAGTCAGGTTGTGATAGTCCTGGTCACCAGATTTTGGTTAGCGAATGAGACACATGTATTCATCCAATCCCAAATATCATATACGTATACGTGAAAACAAGGACTAAGACACATTGAATGATTCAAGGAATAAAAGTACAGTTATGTGTTAATAAGGACTGAGGCGTTGTGGTATTAGAGGCAATTCCAATGGGGGTATTAACATAACATAACATAACATATTTTATTCGACATTAAACCATTATAAATGTTGATGCATATAGCCTACAACATCAGTAATAGAACTATTTCTCTCCTATTCATGGTGATACAAATAAATAAGTAAATATAAACCCACCTAAAAGACGAACCCTATTTCAGCTTGATAACGGGTGAAGCATACATTGCTAATACAGAGCATTACTTATATAATTAAAATAAGTATAAAAGTCGAACAGGAAAGGCCTTTTTCCCAGAACACAGTAAACCCCAAAACACGCAAAGATATGTTTAAGGATGAAACTGGATCTATGAAAGTCGTACAATCCCTGTGGGATGTAAACAATTCAATATGTATTTGATGTACGGGGAAACCTGTTACGGCCGCCACACAGCACAAACAACACTAGTGTGCTAATAAAACAAGTATAAAAGTCAAACATGAAATGCAGCTTTCACAGAAGATGCAGAATACAGTAAACCCCAAAACACGCAAACAGATGTTTAAGGATGAAACTGGATCTATGAAAGTCATACAATTCCAAAAATATATAAAAATAACAATATTGATGGATGTACGGGGATAATTTCTACAGCCGCCACACGGCACAAACAACACTAGTGTGCTAATAAAAACAAGTATAAAAGTCAAACATGAGATACAGCTTTCACAGAAGACTCAGAATACAGTAAACCCCAAAACACGCAAACATGTGTTCAAGGATGAAACTGGATTTAAGAAAGTCATACAATTCCAAAAAGATATATAAATAACACTACTATTGATGGATGTACGGGGATAATTTCTACCACCGCCACACGGCACAAACAACACTATTGTGATAATAAAAAGTAAGTATAAAAGTAGATAAAATGCTGCTTTCACAGTAACCCCAAAACACGCAAACATGAGTTTAAGGTTGAAACAAAACTGTAAACACATTCCACCAATGCTCCTGAAACACTCATCCCGCTGATTATGGTTTGTTATGAATACTTGTTGTGATCAGCTTGGCCTGCATGAGGAAAAAAAACATATGCAAAGTGTATGAGGACTGGCAATACATTTTATGTTGTAAATATTAGTATAAGTCGTAGTGATGGGGTAAACGGTTTGCGAAGAAAAATAATAAACGACATTCTAATCCTTCCATTTACGTACAAATATTTAGTTATTGTGTGTTCACGAGGTTTAAATAATGCATGACTGTACTGTTTACGTCCTTACGTAAGTTGACTTTTTACTAAAACATGTTTTCGTTATTGGGCTTCCTTTTGAAACGTGTACGACTTTGTTACGGCTATATAGGAAACTATCCTATTGTACATGACCTTAAATATAGCTCGCAGTCGTTGAATGACTATATCACCCAAAAGAACCCATCGGAGTCACGCAGGAATTCGGAAAATAAACCCACCTAGAGATACTATTATTTATATTGATCAGTATTTACATTTCACGGAAATATAAAATTTATTAAATGTTACGACACATATCCGTACTTTATATCACTATTAGCATGATGAGGTTTACTTTGATCAAATCACTTATGACTTCTATTTTGTTTTACCTTCTCCTGGGATACATACCAGCATTTGCAATGGTGTGTTTATGCCCATCGTATCAATTTGCACTGACGTAATGAAATACGTGGCATTACAATATACCCCAGGGAGGTGTGTACCATTGAAATATTTGCAAAATGGATCTCAGTGAGCTTTTACAATGAAAATAGTAGTGCTGCCCAACGCTGCAGACGAGCAGATTAGGTCGATTGGAAATATAAATGCAAACTTTTTTTAATTCATTGCTTTGTTTTGATTATATATTTTTTATATTTAATGTTAAAGGAGATAAACAGTTGACGTAAAGTCTTACAGGATCATGTTACAATATTTACTTAAGATTCCGTAGTTTTTGACACAATTTATCTATTTAAATGTCGATGCAACATTACAGAAACACTTTTGTGTGGCTTAACGTTTCCTGTTTGTGATGTGGCATTCTTTCTTCAATTTCTTTGTAATTTTTACTTGTATGTGTGCTTTTTTGCGCGTTTTGTGATCTGTGAATGCTACATTTTCTGTTCGACTGGTATACTTACTTGTACATTGCCTTTAAATATGTAATTCTGACTGAATGCAGGTCCGTTCGTCATTTTTAGAAAAGCCCTCAAGTCATACTGATACATTAATTTGAAGGCAATTGATAGCAAACCAACTAAGTGATGCGTGCCGTATTAACAGTAAAATCAGTACATGCAAATGCAAACAGGAAAATTATCCCAAATGTCCTACTTCAGCAGATAATGTCTAACATTTGTTTACACGTGTTTCCTTAAATTATCATGCGGATTAATTAAAGCAAACCTCTTCACACAACACCGGTATACAACTTATATATGCCCCGTCTCATTCCCTTTCCAGCCCGTCCTATCACATAATTTCTCCATCCTCAAACAAACAGACCCTAGAACCTGGTTTTAACCCCAAGCGGCCTTCTTGTGCCACTGACCGTTCCAAGGCGGTAGCCCTATTGTCAACCCGTTTGTGTTTGTGATGTCTTATTTGGCCTTTTATTCATCTTTAAATTTGTTCCTTGAATCTGTGTGTGTTTGTGTTGATTGTCGTCCTTGAATGCTGCTTCTCCTGTTCTATATTTACAAACTTGAACGAAACTTTACCCACATGTTACGATTTATAGATGCAGATTCCATGATCTAATCAATATTTTACAACGTTAGCCCTTGTTTTTGTTTGTTGCTAATCTCAGTATTTTCTAATATACAACCGATTTATCCGTAGCCAATATATACTGAACCAAACAGCTAACGCACCAGTAGACAATACCTTTAATGTATGAACTTATTATATGCCTATTGTTACCGTTGAAGACAGGTGATTTGAATGCATTTTTTTTAAATTTGCAGTCGTTATTGATATAAGATATCAGAATGAATTGTAAGGCGGTAGCCCTATTGTCAGCCCTGTTGTGTTTGTGATGTCGTTTGCATTTATTATTGTGTTTGCCTTCTTGTTTGTCTGTTTGCGTGTTTGATTCTGCTGTTTTGTGGTTGACTGTCCTCCTTGAATGCTACTTCCCCTGTCCGATCTTTTTATATTTCTTGATTTATTGATTGTTATTCTTGAGATATTAAACGTATTATCTACTGGTGCGTTAGCTGTTTGGTTCTGTATATATTCAACGACCAGCCAATATGCATATTGTGTGACAGGGATCAGCGGTCAATTTATTTTATAATATTTCCAATCGTTCGGAATTTACTGATATATGCTTTTGAATTTCTGGGGCGAAATATATTCCAATGACTAGTTTAGAACATTTCCGATTGGCTTGAAAATACTGAATACGGTTTACATTACTATTTCCGATTATCCGGAATATGTAATTATATATTGAACTGCCAATATTTACGGTTGCCCGTCAAATGGACGTATTATGCGAATATGACACTATTTCCGATTTTCCAGAATATGGAATTATATGCTGAAGTGCCAATATTTCCGATTGTCCGGTATATGTTCATTTTAACCGACTGTGCGGGTTATAACGAATACAAATTGATCTGACAATTTACTAAATTCATTATTAATTTAACTATAATGCTAGTATATGAAATACATAAAATCAGCCATGTATACAAAAATAAAACCCATAATATAAGATGATTTGCAATTTTTCTCACTTATGTTCTATCTATTTTTCTCTTTTTTATTTGTTTTTTAGTTTGCATTTCATGTAATAAAAGTGACAATTTTAAAAGAGACTAACCACTTAAGTAAACATAAATGATCTTATTAAAGACCATGTTAAACAATATTGTGCTAAAGCTTGTGATAACGCTCGGATTAATTTGTTTTATTTTCAGTTAATAATTCAGAAAAAGTTTGTTAAGCTTCGAGGTTCCGCTGTAAGCACTAATGACTTGTCCACAATATATACAACCTACCCACTCAGTCTTATCAACGGCAATCACATTGATGCTATTTAAACGAATTTTGCTTGAGCAAATATTATCTACATATTTGGTCTGCACCAATATTAAATGTATGTATAAAAGTCGAACAGGAAAGCATTCAGAGAGCATAAACATACTTATCTTATACCTATCTTGACATATCATATGCAGCTTCAGTTACATTTACATTTACCACAAAGGCAGTGGTCCGTCTGTAGTCTTCAAATTATTCTCCGAATTAAGTAATCCATTCTAATATGAAGGCTTCAAATAAAAATGACCCGATTGTCTTCAAATAGGGTTTCAGGCCAATTCCAGTATATATGCTTGGAAACTATCTAGTTTAAACACAAATAACCCGTTAGAATAAACTGTCAGCGTGTTTGGGTTTGATTTAGTAGCTTTCTCTTTTAAATATGTCTTTCCAAGTCAAATAATAGATTTTAGGGTTTTATAAAAGTTATTATACTTTATTATTAATGACATTTTGTGACAAGAACATTAGTTTTAGAAATTACAGAGGCTGTCGAAAACGTAGAGGTAATCCGGAGAGAACTTTGATTTGAATGTTTAAATACCCCGCCAACTCCCCTCCCCACACGCTCCCACTCCAACGTCACCATAGGGTGTCTCTAAATAACTCTTTATTGCAATATTGACAGACATATACTTTGTCAAGAAAACTGTGTGAACAAAATTACTTCCTAAACGGTAGACATTTTGAAATTAAAACATACCCGGATTATAGTTCATGACGCTTTTTTGCGGAATTTAATGTGATTGCTATAATATATACATATACATATTTATATATATATATATATTAAAAAAACATTGGTTTATTGCATTATATATCACGTACCTTGGTGATCTTTTAAAAACGAGGCCATTTTGAAGAAAAATAAATAAATCAACAACATGGCGTGGGTACATAACCATTTTCAAAAGGATACTGTCTAGCTATGTGCGAAGTTTAGTGTTTTTGTCAAACAATGAACATGTTTGCCCCAATATGTCCCACTATCAGTTCTAGTTTATGTTATAAATAAACAGTTTGCATAATCTCATCCTATACTTTAAGACCAAAATCGTCTTATATAATGCATAATGCTTTTGTCTAAAATAAAATTAAAACATTAAGTGCACTAAGGCTAACGCGAGTACATCCAATGCGAACGTTACCGCGTCAACACTAAGGTACGTTATGCGAAAGTATACAATTAATTTGACCTCTTACGCGTGTATCTACTTCTCTACGACAATCGGAATAATGGCTTCATGATTAAATACCAGTAATCCATGTATTATAAGCGACTTTGCGCAGCGGAATGTGAATAAGGACAAATTAAGGCTGTATTAAATTGAACTAATCCTTCAACATCGTTCGGCAGAGTGGCTATATACAATGTTTTCGATGGTCAGGAATAATTGAGAAATTCCCGCGACGACTATCCTATAACGAAGACAATTTATTTTCATTAAATGGGATAACGCGCACCTGCTCTAGAATAAGTGGTAATGGACAAACAAATAGAATCCGGGGTTACCCGCAGATTTTTATTAATATGCCTGTATGTGGAATTATTGACGAGTGGGATTAATTAAATTGCTTGGGTTTTCTCCACTTGCGTGTTTTTCTTTTGAATTCACTGTCCGAAGACATGTGTTGTAATATACTCAGCCTTGTTAATGGATATGTGTCATAGGTTACGAACGGAACGGGTAAAAGTATAAAAGAACAACATTATAGTGACGTGATTGAACGGTTAAAATAAACTGACATTTTGTTTAAGCGGTATATTTTGGTGCAAATATATTTGAATCAATTTTAGCTGCAACATATTACATCTTTGCACTTGTTGACTGTGCTTAGATTTTAAAATGTATTTTTCAAGAGATTCAACAACATAAATTAAAATTAGGTGTCCTCGGTAAAAGATAATTGACAATCGTTAAGTAATAATTTTACTCCGAACACAAAATAAAATAATTGTGAGGTCAAATACTGACGTCAATTATTCGATGTTATTTGCCGAGAATCTGAAATGAAATTTCGGTTCCAAACATACACAAATTAATTTTATATAATGAATAGTTTATTTAAGTATCATCACAGTACACTATTATCTACAATACAACAATTCATCAAATACAACCGTGCCATTATTTTTAGAATTACAAGAGACTATATATATATATGACTGTTCACAATGCTACATATTGAGCAATTGATTCTTACTTGTACTAAGTGTATTGCTTTGCTTTTGGTTTCGTTAACTTGATGGTAGACGTGTTTTGATTTTTAATCACTCGTAGGCGCTCTTTTTTTTTAAATAACCACACGACTAACACCTCTTGAAGGATTTCTCTATTATCGAATACATACTTTAAAAAGCTCACACATGAAACAAACTGGTAAATTATATGAGTGCGTTACTTGTTCAGTTTGCTCCACTCCACTTAAAATATGAATATATGTTTTATATAGCCTCATATTTAGATATACACATATATTCTCGCCTAGATCACGTAGTACACTGTGAGTATATGGTAAATAAGCAAACCATAATCAAAATCATACATATTCTGGTAGTTATACAGTCATGTAAAAATAGAGGAAAAAATATATCCTATAGAAACTATAGCATCCAAACACAATTGCACCGTAGTGCAGTTCATCAAACAAAGAGAACAAAAAAAATCCAGGGAAATACATCACATAAGTAGTAACTGTAGGTAGTAATCCTATGTGTAAACATATAATCACCTCTGCGAGTGATTGTAAAATATTCAGACAATATTCTCCTTACAGAAGCAGCTTCGTCATAGAATTCATGTAGTCGGTTCTTCCCAACAAACAGCTGGCATATGTGCATGTAATAACCAAAAACACTAATGAAATACAATTACGAAACGAAAATAATATCTTCAGAATAAAAATGTTTAAGTGCTTTACCTTTACACGCTAGTTTTACTTCTTGTTTTTCAGCCAATATTAGACAAGACGTAATTAAAATGACAGGCATCCAACATAATTATATAATATGAAAAACAATTGACTCTCAAGTAAGCCAGCGGTAATGATTACCTTCGTGCGGCATAACAATTCGCACACCTGCCATAATGCCAAGCGACATACACTGGAAAATAGCAAGCTGTACACTGTTTAAGCCGTTTAAAAATGTTTAGTCTCTAAATATAAATTTACTTTAGGTTTACACACAAGCGATAGAAACATGAATACAATTAGTGACTTATTTCGTCCTAGCCTCAAGTTTCATTAACGATTAAACCT
Source organism: Cyrtodaria siliqua (assembly GCA_037043455.1). Lineage (NCBI taxonomy): Eukaryota > Metazoa > Mollusca > Bivalvia > Adapedonta > Hiatellidae > Cyrtodaria > Cyrtodaria siliqua. The sequence continues at coordinate 188,572 of JAWPHD010002196.1, forward strand.
GTAAATGTCACTTTGTAGGGAAGCAGGTCATTCCCAAGGTACAAGTATACACATGTACTTAATGATATATAGGGTCCTATAGAAACCACAGCGTCCGAACGTGGGTGGCATCGTAGGTCCGCACTGTACTGCAAACAAGGACTTGAAACTACAATGAAAGAGACAAAAAGAACAGAAAGGGTGGTGAAGACTGGGTTACCGACTTGGAACGGTCAGTAGGCAATAAGGCCTACTTCTTAGCTTGAATCGATTTGATATGGACACAATCCTCGCTATTATCCTGTCTTCAGCGCCCAAATAGACAAGACAGTGTAAACAAAACTACATCCCATCAATAGGAAATCTCTGACAATAAAGTCCACATCCAGAGAAACTAACTAAAGATATACATACACAATAATAAACATCTCAGGATGTATCCAGAATCGTACTGAACAACCATAGTAGTTGCAGCTAAAGAGAAAACCAATCTAGGGTACGACCAGAAAACCCGAGGAACGAAAGCTCATGCACCCACCTCCCTTAGTTGGGGTTTCAGTAGGTACAATCATAGAGTCCCAAAAGGTAGTCCAGTCATCGCACAAGTGAAAAGTGAAGCGTAATGACTGACTGTAGAGGGGTCAATCACTAAACATGCAGTACGCTGTAAAACCAAAGGCTTATATCCTTTTCTGACGAACTTCCTGATTACATTTGTAAAGCAGTCAGGAAACCCGTCAGACACCTTTAACTTTCGAAGTTTATAGACTACATCTCCATAAAATGAGGGTTGTGATATGCCTAGTCGCAGAAGTGTTTTAAGGTTGGTGTTGTACTTTTCCAGCAGGCCCTCTTTGCGGCGGTAGAATTTAGAGAAAGATCTACGTAGTTTGTGATAATGAAAACCCTGCTGAAGAAGTTTACTTGTAATAAATTGATTTCGATCATTTAAGTCTATAACATCATTTCACGCTCTAGCAAATCGAATGAGCTGGGAGATATACACCCCATATGAGGCAGCACGAGGTACATCTCCATCCAGGTGTGGATAGTTAACGATGTTAAGCCAATTACTAGCTGGAATGTATCAATTTGCTAGCTGGGATGTGTCGCTTTGTTTAAAGGCATGTTTAGCTTTTGGTTGTCGTATTACACAACTATTACAGTGGTTTAGTATTATAATGTGCATTTTACACTTTACACAATTAGAAAGGCAACCTAAAATGAGAACTAACAATATATAATATACATATAAATGAACACAGTGATGCAATTCATAACTTTGATACGTTAAATTGTGTTTCTTTTTCGCAATTGTAAGCCTGTCATTTTATAAAATAGCATTGTTTTTGTATTACATGTAAGCATGTCGATGTACGCTTACCTCCAAAATCTACTCCAGGTATTTGACATACATTCATGTATGGTTCTTAGTGGGTTGACCAGTTGCTTACTTAACTAAAATGCACGTTTCTAGTTTCCCTTACAAGTTAATAATTGCAAGGAATTATGAATTATCAAGTTTAGCTTGCATCGTCGGCTACATGTAGCTGATTGTTCAGTCTTTGTATTTTGGCCAATCTCTACACTGCATTTATAACGAGTTTGTAATATTAAGATCATATGAATATACATGTCAATAACCCCCAACTACCATTGTCCAAGTTTAATTTGTCCACACACACTTACCATCTGTTATGTTCAAATGTGTATTTAAATTGTTTATGGGATAAGGTGTGTCCTATCAACAGGTTTAAATAGTTAATGAGATTTGTATTGGTAAAGTGACATGATCAAATACATAACTATTCGCTTAACTGCTATAATGATTGTATTACACATTCTTTGTCGTGTCGCATTAACATCAGAGTTACAGTTGTCTACTGTGAAATATTGTTTTCTGGTCACCAGTAAAGCGACACGCGATAGCTCAATAAACGCCCAGGTTTGAAGTGCACGTTTGAGATGTTATGCTACATTTCAAAATACTCGTAAAATGGACTTCGTAGTTTCTTTATGTTTTATTAAAGTGTTCGTTATCACACAACATCCTTCTCTTCTTCTTTTCTTATATTCTCCTTGCAATACATTTAGGCGATTCCTGTATAAGTAATTGAAGTCTAATTTAGATACATACAAACCTAAACAGGATTTATGAATGTTGTTCATATGGTAGCTGGGTACGATTCTATATTTGTTTACAAAATTGATTATACAGATCTATTTATAGTTTAATGGTTAAAGGACAACAGAACTGCATCCTAAAGATAAAGGTCTCAGGTCAGGGTATATACAAAACACATGATTCCAGAACTGGACAACAAAAGAAGAAATACGTTGGTTTTGTAAATACATTACAGAGTACATAAACTTATTTGAAGTTCTTAAATAAGTAATTTCCAGATGCATTTATATTCACATCTTCTGATAAATAACGAAACGGATGGATAGAACACAATCTAGAAAAAAATAGTATACACATTTTTATTGAATCTGTTCATGAGAGGAAATAGGAGGTGCCATTGCGTGGTCACGCCTAAATTATATTAAACGATGGTAAAGCTTATATTATCAGGATTTTATAACGGATATTTCGACAAAAAACACGTATAAAAACATTTTTAAAAACGTGTTCTACAGAAAGTATACGATAACTTGTTTAAAATTACATATTAAATGTTTTAATTTTACATTATGCCTTTTTAGCCAAAATCAAGGTTTTATTTCATACACCAGCCAACCCCGATTTCGTTTCTTGGAGAAGGGTTTTTTGCCTTCTTGTTTGTCTGTTTGTGTGTTTGTTTCTGTGTTTTGTGGTTTACTGTCCTCCTTGAATGCTGCTTTCCCTGTCCGATCTTTTTTATATTTCTTTGGATGGGGTATGAAAGTTAATACTCGGACCACGTAATTAACAACGCACCCATCCGCAGTTTAAGCATCACTGCCAAAATAATTAGGCTCGAAGATACTAAGACACAGCACTAAACAAAAATGAATTTTGAATGTCAATAAATACTCATAAATACCCAAAAGGGGATAACTTTTTATGCCTAACACACAAACAAAATAGACAAGTACCAGACTCGGTTGAATGATTGCATTTTTGCATTAAGGTAAATATAAAGTGAAATACCGGTCACACCCATCAGCGCCAGCTTAAGCTAGATTCTACAATGTACTTTGAAGCCACCCAGATTGGGATTGGCTCGACTAATTTGTAGCTGGGAAGAAAACAGCCACCACACAGCACTTAATATACATATATATATTACTGTTTTATAGTTGTATTTATTTTTAAGAGAAAACATTTCATCGGTTGAACATAATTATGTCGATAAAACATATCTCGAAATGGACATGAACGTTTCTGTTTATAATCCACTCAGCGTGAACAAATAAATAATTCAGCGATTGTTAGGGGTTGAATAAACATACACATACATGTACTAGCAAATATTAATAATTAGTTTATCATGAGGACCAAAGCCCTAAAGCCATGTATTCCATTTAAAATACTTCTTGAGCTCCCCAGAGGTGTTTGGTTTTAAAACAACGATACGCTTCCAAGACCAAAACCACGGTAATGATGCATCGAAATTGTTTAAGTTTGGTGGTCCCTTTGAATACAATTAGCATACATGCCACTTAATTTAGAGACTGAACCAAATGAGTTTGATTTTAAATCAGATACGTTTGGTCACTAAGCAAACGGAAATGCAATGCACAAATTAGTATGATTGGAATAGCTTTATTTTAAGGTACGTTTGTTGGATTTTGTTGAGTGTATATATCCTTGCTATACATTCATTTCTGATCCATTGTTAATAATATATTATGTTACTGTAGTATCAAATGACTTTCGATAAATTCCAGTATCTTCTTTAACGTGCTAGTTTTATTATTTGGTACTGTGGTTCACTGTCATGTTTAGATTTCAACATAAACAGGTCACGGTCAAATTGTCCTGTACACTAAAATTAGCATAAGCGCAAACTTTTTCAGCCAATTAAATACAATTTATTTGCATTCTTATTGATACGTTGTAACCTGCAATCCATTCGTCGACATCATTAACGTGTAACTATGCATTCCTATAAAATATCTAAACTTTCAAAACATGAGCACAGTACTCAACGTATGTTTCAATAATCAGTACATTTACAAACGTAACAGTTTTTTTTTGTTTTTGACTGTAGTCCGCTGGTATTTGTTCAAATCAAGATTGTATTTCATGTCAGTACACAAGTATTTTGTCCCAAAGATTGACATATGGCGTGTTTAAGAGTTGCATAATATTTGTTCTACTTCTTTCAAATATATTGAAACAATAACAAATCAAAATGACGCATTTGCAAAGGTTCTGTTTGTATTTGTAGTTCCAATTTGGATCAAGTGTGGTTTTACCCTCATTACAAACACATTGTAGGATGATCCAGTTACATATATTGGGTTTGTGTGTATACATTTAAACGGATATCTTTTATAGTTTGTATCACACTTATGACAAAACGGATTAAAACTTGACGAGTAAAAGTTTAAAAGAAGAGAATGTAATGACAAATATTGAGATGATTATGATAAAATAAGAGAAGTTTGGATGAACAAATTATGTTACAATGAGACCTTCCTTTACTTGTGTTGTTATTATTGTTTTTTTAAAAATGACCATTAGTTTACGAAAAATGTATGAACGAAATGTTTGTAAAGTGACTGATAACGTGAACATTATTAGTTATTTGTATACTTAACAAGGGACATGGTCTCACATTCTCTGCCTGGAAATTATATTTAAATGGCAAACAAAACTACTTACTATTATGTCAGCGTTTTCCCCACAATGTAAAGCGCAGAAAAGCGGAACGAAAGAAACCCCTGGGCTATTGAGGCCTCACTTTAAATTCCTCTATTCCGCCACCTATCATATTTATTCATATAGGCTTTTTTTGTACATGCATACATATTAGGAAATTGCGATACCGTGTTTCACTGTCACAGTATAAAGTGTTGCGCTATACATATACACGATTATAAATTATAAAACTAAATTGGTTTCCTTATAATTTGCTTAGATTTTACATCTTTGGTAAGTATAGTATTTGAAAAATAAACTGGTCATCACAATAAGAACATTCATCCCACATATAGCTTTTTCCTTAAAATATTCTATTTTTAGAGTTAACTAGCTAGTAAACACCAAAGTAAATTCAAACGCATTGCATTATTGTCCTATTACTTTTACGCTGGGAGATTCCATTAACAATTGATTCAGTAATATTTGATGTTAAAGTGTGCTAATTGTATCATTTCTTTAAGATATTCATTTGAAGATTTTTTTTTTAAATGAGTGGTGTAACAACTAATGTTACACGTTCACTGTTATTAATTTAGATACAGATTTTACAAATGCTGAAATTCGTCCAACTGTCGAGAATAAACCCCACTCCGAATCCCAATACTAATATCTGTTATCGATTACTCCTCCTGTATGTTTCTTTGTTTAAACAATATCCGATAATATTATACAACAGTGTTATAATTTAAGTAATACGAATAAGAACAAATGAGAAAATAACACTTGTTTACATTATTAACATCAACATTTATTAAATAAAAGGACTTTGGAGACACTATTTCTGTTCATGTTGGTGTATTTTTTATGACTAGCGAGCCATACTTTCTGAATTGATACGAGGTGTATTGTATCAAAGCATGTGCCGACGCAATGTTCGGCTATGAGTATCAATTCACCGGCCTTACATTATGCCCCAGGGTAATTAAACGGTGTTCCGCTAATTTTATTATCGTTTTAGATAGATTGTATTTTCATTTAGGCAACGATTATTTCAAAACATAAGATAGCAATTGTTGGAGGTGTTGTTTTTAATATCTACACTGACATTTGTCTCTAAATCCAATACATGTTGAAAGCCGATCGTTTAAGATCGCTTGACTTTGTGAATAACTTCAGAGTTTACTTGTACTGAGTGCATTGAATAAAATGTAAAATGACCACATGAAATTTCATAGATATAGTTGTTACAAATGTTTAATGCTATGGTTTCATTTTTTCTCTCTGTAGTGAAATTGAGATGAACGAGTGTTCGAAGTAGAAATAATATAAAAGGAAGCTACATAATCAGTTCGCTTTGAGCTGATCAGCGGCCACATAATGTTACCGTCATATTAGTTGAATGGATGTATCAATCATAATTTGTTAAAAAGTGTAATTGTTGTTGTTTCTTAAATATAATTTACAGAGAAAACAATACATTTTCCTAACCTGTTCATTTGATAAGATCTTATTGGGTCTATCGTTATCAAACACACTGGTAAGATCTGTGACATTGTTAAGTCGTTGGTATCTGAACTGATTGATGGAAACGGGCTAGTCGAATATGAAATATAGCTTTCACTAAACGCAGATAACATATGCATTCTAAGCAAACAACAACTGCATGGATAACTTCTTTGTTCGAAGCAAGTACAAGATACCAAAACATAAAAGGCTGGACAACAGTGAAAAATCATTGGAACAGTCAGCGACTAATAGGTGAACCAAACCTTACTCTGCGTGTCATCCCAAGTTAGCAAAGCTGTGTAAATAAGGAATTATCCAAGCCAAATAAAGTCAAGTAACATTTATTTACAAAAATAAGTATATTCAAGTCGAACAGATAATGCAGCTGTCACAGAACACAGTAAACACCAAAACACGCAGAAAGACAAACAAGAACGACATGTTATCAAATAATAAAGGCATAATATGACGTCACAAAACACAAATATTGACAATAGGGCTACCGTATTGGAACGGTCAGTGGCAAAATAAAGGCCGCAGGGGTTTTAAACCAGGTTCTAGTGTGCACCAATCTCACACTTACCCTACTGTCATCCCAATAAAACGGGACAGTGTAAATAAGAAATCACCACCATGAACTATTCTCTAACCAACAAGGCAGCATTAATAGGCAATCGAAGTAAAACAAAAGATGCTCGTGTATATATAAATATAAAAAACAATAGCCTAGAAAGCCACAAAAAAAGGTACTCGATGACTTGAATAAACCATTGAGCGCACGACAAGACATGACTGCAGATAAACATCAAACGTCACCGTTTTTGGGGCTTTAAGGGGTAGACGTCATCATAGGGTCCACAGTATGTCAGGTCGTCGCACAACCAAAGAGGACAGAATTGTGCTGAACTGTAAATTAGTCCACCACCAAGCATGCAGAGCGCTGCAAAATGCTCATATCCTCTTTTGATAAATCTTTTAACAAGTGAATGAGACAGTACAAGTGCAACACATGTGTTCATCCCCTCACAAAAAAACATTTACGTATACGCGAAACCAAGCCTTAGAAACATTGAATGATTCAAGGAATAAACGTGCAGTTATCTGTTAATCAGGTCTGCGTCATTGTGGTATTAGAGGCAATACCAAACTACCAAAAGAGTATTTAACATAACATAACATACTTTTATTCAACATTAAACCATTACAAATGTTCATACATATAGCCTACAACATAAATAATAGAACTATTTTTCTCCTATTCACGGTGATAAAAAATAAATGCATCAATGCTAATCCACGTAAAAGACGAACCCTGTTCCGCCTGATAACGGGTGCAGCATAAAATGATAATACAGAGCATTACTTATATAATTAAAATAAGTATAAGCAAGTCATACAATCCCTATAAGATGTAAAAATAACAAAATAACAATATTGATTGGATGTACGGGGATACTTTCTACGGCCGCCACACGGCACAAACAACACTACTGTGATAATAAAAATAAGTATAAAAGTCAAACAGGAAATGCAGCTTTCACAGTAAACCCCAAAACAGGCAAACATATGTTTAAGGATGAAACACAACTGTAAACGCATTCATACAATATTCCTGAAACACTCATTCCGCTAATTATGGTTTGTTATGGAAGTATTGTTGTGATCAGCTTGGCCTGCATGAGAAAAAAAGAAACATGCGCAAAGTGTTATGAGGACTGGCAATACCTCTTATGTTGTAAATATTAGTATAAGGCTGAGTGATGGGGTAAACGGTTTGCAAAGAAAAATAAATAAACGACATTCTAATCCTTCAATTTACGTACACATATATAGTTATCGTGTGTTCATGAGGTTTTAATAATGCATGACTGTACTGTTTACGTCCTTACGTAAGTTAACTTCTTTCTAAAACATATTTCGTTATTGGGCTTCCTGTTGAAACGTTTACGACTTTGTTACGGCTGTATAGGAAACTGTCCTATTGTCCATGACCTTAAATTTAGATTGCAGTAGTTGAATGACTATATCACCCAAAAGACCCCGTCGGAGTCAGGCAGTAATTAGGAAAATAAACCCACCTAGTGATACTATTATTAACATTGATCAGTAGTAACACTTCATGGAAATATAAAGCTATTTATTAAATGTTACGACACACATCCGTACTTTATATCACTATGAGGTTTACGTTTGTCAAATCACTTATGACTTTTTTTTTTACATTCTCCTGGAATACATAACAGCATTTGCAATGGTGTTGTTATGCCCAGCTTATCAATTTACACTGAAGTAATGAAATACGTAGCATTACGATATACCCCTGGGAGGTCTGTACCATTGATATATTTGCAAAATGGATCTAAGTGAGCTTTTACTTTGAAAATGGTAGTGCTGTCTAACGCTGCAGACGAGCAGATTAGGTCGATTGGAAATAAAAATGCAAACATTTTTTAATTCTTTTGTTTAATGGTTCATATATTTTTTATATTTACTATAAGAGGTGATAAACAGTTGACGTAAACTTACTCTTACAGGATTTCGTTATCTACATTTTATCGTACTGTTTTAAACTGTGAACACATTAAAATATTTACTGAAGATCCCGTCAAAAAGAAGTAGTGTTTAACACAATTTATTTTTTAAAATTTCGATGTAACATTAACGAAACATTTGTGTATGGCTTAATCGTTTCCTGTTTGTGATGTGGCATTCTGTCTTCAATTTCTTTGTAATTGTTACTTCTGTGTGTGCTTTTTTGCGCGTTTTCTGTTGCCTGTGTTCTGTGAATGCTACATTTTCTGTTCGGCTGGAATACATACTTTTACATTGCCTTTACATATGTAACACTGACTGAATACAGGTCCGTTCGTCCTTGTTAGTAAAGCCCTCAGGTCATTCTGATATATAAACCAACTAAGAGATGCATGCCGTATAAACAGTATAATCAGATGCAAAACTCAAGGTGGAGTGCATGCCCAGAATGCAAACAAAAAGGAAAATTATCCCATATTTCCTACCTAAGCAGATAATGTCTAACATTTGTTTATATGCTGATCAAACTATTCCAAAAACCTCGGCTAATCCTAAACGCCCACATAAACCATGGTACGACGATGACTGCAAAAAGGCAGTCAGCTATCGTAAAGCTGCATTAAAAAATTTAACTTGCGATCAAACAAATTTAATATTAAGGATAGCAAGAGGAAATCCTGAAGATCTTACGTCTCTAGGCTGAATTCTCGCTCATCTCTTAAGAAGACATGGGACATGGTCCGGAAAATAAGCCGTAAAGGAGATTCTAGTTCTGTAAATCATCTTAAAACAGATAATGGAGATATAACGTCTGTCAAAGATATTACAAACACTTTGGCAGAAACTTTTTCCAAAAATTCTTCTTCTGAAAATTGTCAACCAAATTTTCTGAAAAATAAGAAACTAAATGAACCGAAGAAGCTGAATTTCAAGTCGAAAAACTTGGAGAAATACAATAAACTAATCACTCTCAAAGAACTCCGAGAGATTCCGTTAAAAAGGCTCATGATGCATCAGCTGGTCCTGATGGTATCCATTACCAATTATTAAAACATTTACATGAATCCTGTCTCTCTACCCTTCTTGACATATTTAATAAGGTTTGGGTGACGGGAAACTTCCCCGATTCTTGGCGGGAAGCAATCGTTATTCCAGTCCCCAAACCTGGAGAGGATCATACGGACCCAATAAATTATCGCCCAATCGCTTTAAGTTGTATATGTAAAACCATGGGACGAATGATTAATGAGAGACTCGTTTGATACCTGGAGTCCAACAAACTGATAACAAAGTATCAAAGTGGATTCCGGCGCCAACGAGGTACAACAGACAAACTCATTCGATTTGAATCGTTTATTATTGAAGCTTTCATAAAAAAAGAACATCTAGTCGTTGTATTTTTTGACTTGGAGAAAGCTTATGATACTGCATGGAAGTACGGTATTATGAATGATCTTCATGACCTTGGTCTTAGAGACCGATTACCAATTTTTATAGAGACATTCTTAGATGATAGACAGTTTCGTGTCCGAATGGATTCATCCCTCTCTGACATTAATGAACAGGAGATGGGTGTGCCACAGTGCAGCCTACCCTCTGTCACCCTTGTTAATATACAAATTAACAGTATAGTTAAATGCATCAATCCTGTGTAGATTGCTCTCTATATGTTGACGACTTTGTTATATGTTATCGTGCAAAAACATAAACACTATTGAGAGACAACTTCAACAATGTCTCAATAAACTTCAGAACTGGTCTGATGAAAATGGTTTTAAATTTTCTAAATCTAAAACTAATTGTATGCATTTTTGTCAACTACATTAAAATCATGAAGACCCTCATCTAACACTGGATGGGTCACCAATACCAGTAGTGGATGAGACAAAATTCCTTGGTCTTATTTTCGACCATAAATTAACGTGTATACCACACCTTAAATATTTGAAGGCCAAGTGCCTTAAAGATGTTTTTAATCCAAGTTATGAACCTCTGTTTGATCGAAAACCGAAGGCCATTCGATCATATGGTCTTCGTATTAAACCAAAATTAAGAGACACTGAAATCGACCAAAATTTAATTGCCAAGTACAAAGTACCACAAATTCCACCGTGGACTTTGGAAACTCCAACAATTAATTTTGTTCTTTGTAATAGTAACAACTCTAGTACAGACCCTACTGTCTTTCAAAGCAAATTTAATGAAATTAAATCGAAATACAGTAACTTTCAGCATATATTCACAGATGGTTCAAAAGATGGAGATAAGGTACCTGCAGCAGCTGTTATTCACAAACACAGCATAAAGAGCCGCCTGCCTGACAAGGCCTCTATCTTTTCAGCTGAACTTAAGGCAATTGAATTTGCCTTAAATTATATTCAGGAATCTGATGATGACCATTTTGTAATATTTTCTGATTCCCTTTCATCTCTTCAAGCACTGGGTAATATGAAACATGATAACCCAGTTGTGCTTCAGCTTTTAGAAAAGTACAATTATCTTATAGTTGATAATGTTAGTATTTTCTGCTGGATTCCAAGCCATGTAGGAATACGTGGTAATGATAGAGCTGATAGTGCTGCTAAAGCAGCATTAGGTTTACATATATCTAATACTAAATTACCTTATACTGATTTTAAAAGTTGTATTAACACATGTATTCGAAACTCTTGGCAAGCCGCCTGGGATTAGTCAGTTAACAATAAACTCCATTCAATTAAACAGTTACTTGGAGAATGGCGTTCTTCTAGTAGACCCATTCGTCGAGAAGAAGTTCTCCTAGCCCGGTGCAGGATAGGGCATACACGTTATATTCATTCATATTTATTACAAGCTGAGCAATTACCAGAATGTATACCCTGCTTTGCACCGTTAACGGTCAAACACATCTTATTGGAATGTGTAGACTTTGATCCTATGCGTACTACAATGTTAATACTATGAAAGAGTTATTTGATACTATCGATTTTAGTCTTGTTTTAGATTTCCTAAAATAGATCAGACTATATAAATCATAATAATGTGTTCTTATATATATTTAATTGTTTATATACACGTTGACGGGCATTTGTTGATTTACATACATAGTTTATATTACACATTATCATCCCTTATTTATTTTAATAGTTTTATCTTTATATATTTACATGATTTTTTAATTAATACTTCATTACTTCATTTTTCATCAATTTTTGCGCACAATATGACCTATTTATATGTCGTCGTGCCGTAAAACACCATTCATTCATTCATTCATTCATTGTTTATATGTTTTTCCTTGAATTAGCATGCGAATTAAATATAGCAAACCTCTTCACACAACACCGGTATACAACTTAAATATTCGTCGTCCCATTCCCTTTCCAACCCGTCCTATCACATAATTACTCCATTCTCAAACAAACAGGTCCTAGAACCCGGTTTAAACTCCAGCGCCCTTTTTGTGCCACTGACCGTTCTAAGACGGTAGCCCTATTGTCAAACCGTTTGTGTTTGTGATGTCTTATTTGGCCTTTCATTCGTCTTTAAATGTGTTCTTTGTTTCTTTGTATGTTTGTGGTTGACTGTCGTCCTTGAATGATGCTTTTCCTGTTCGATTGTTATATCTATATTTACAAACTTGAACGTAACTCCACCCACATGTTACGATTTATAAATGCAGACTCCATGATCTAATCATTATTTTACCCTTTTTCGTTTGTTGTTTTCATAGTATTTATTAACATTCACACTAGCGTTTGTTTATTGGAGTGTGGCAGCCGCAACATGTCGCCAAGACTAGAAATCAGTAGTATTTGAACTTCCTGTATCTTTGGGATCATGCACCTTATATTACCTCTAATGAACATACGCAATAAAACCGAGTCTTTTACTTTCAGCTCTTGTTTGTGTTTGTTGCTGCTTATTATTTTAATCACTCTCGATGTACTCCTGGGTAGAACCAGTACTAAGCAAAGGCAGATAAAGTGTCCTGCTCATGCACACAACACATATGGTTAAGGCGGGGATCGAACCCACGACCATTTGATCCTGGGTCCGAGTCTTTACCACTAGATCACAATGTTTCACATTATTTATTGTTGTTGAATAGTAGTAAAATTTGAAGAAAAGCAAGAAAAGTGGCCTCTTAACTTTAATATTTTCCGGAATCTTAATGCCTTTCCAGATAGTCAGTTGTTTTCGCATAATGTTCGTGCTTACCGGCGGCGTAAGAGCGATTGTGGGTATCTTTTATCCGTATCTCTAATCAAGCGCAATCTACACAAAATTGACATATTCTTAGATGATTACTTAGTAATTGTGACATATTGTAGCCCGCCTGAAGCGTTTTCGGATATCTTTCTCAACACGTATTTGCATGTTTCGGCATTGTCAGCACTTATTTGCTTAACATTGACTGACAAGAATGTATATTAAATGATAAATAACCACTAATTACATGATAAATAACCACTGATTGATTATTATGCTTCTGTTATTCGGGGTAAAGCATTTCTAATCTCAGTATTTTCTAACATACTACCGATGTTTCCGTAGTCTATATGTTCTGGACTAAACAGCCCAACAGTAGATAATATACTCTTATTATATGCCGACTGGTACCTTTGAAGACAGGTGATTTGATTGACATTTTTTTAATTTTCAGTCGTTACAAGTCGAGACAAGATATTTGCCTCGTTCAGAATGAAATTTGTTTTGATTTATTGATTGTTATTACTGGGATATTAAAGATATTGTCTACTGGTACGTTAGCTGTTTGGTTCAGTATATATTCAACAACCAGTCAATATGCATATTGTGTTACACGGATCAGCGGTCAATTTATTTTATAAAAGTTCCAATTGTTCGGAATATACTGATATATGCTTTTGAATTTCTGGAGCGAAATATATTCAATGACTATTTGAGAACATTTCCGATTGGCCGGAAAATACAGAATACGGTTTATATTACTATTTCCGATTAACAGGAATATGGAATTATATATTGAATTGCCAATATTTCCGATTGCCAATCAAATGGAAGTATATGCGGAAATGACACTATTTCCGATTGTCCAGAATATGGAATTATATGTTGAAATGCCAATATTTCCGATTGTCCGGAATATTTTGTTAACCGTTCGTTTTGACCGTCTGACCTGGTTATAACGAATATATTTTGGGAAATATATTCAATGACTATTTGAGAACATTTCCGATTGGCCGGAAAATACAGAATACGGTTTATATTACTATTTCCGATTATCAGGAATATGGAATTATATATTGAATTGCCAATATTTCCGATTGCCAATCAAATGGAAGTATATGCGGAAATTTAACTATTTCCGATTGTCCAGAATATGGAATTATATGTTGAAATGCCAATATTTCCGATTGTCCGGAATATTTTGTTAACCGTTCGTTTTGACCGTCTGACCGGGTTATAACGAGTATATTTTGATCTGACACTTTACTAAATGCATTAATAATTTAATTGTAATGCTTGTATTGTATATGAAATACAAAAAATCAGGCGTGGACAAGTATACAAAAAAAAAATCATAATATAAGATGATTTGCAGTATTTCTCTCTGTTTTATGTTCTATATTGTTTCTCATGTTTTGCTTGTTTTTTTATTTCCACTTCATATAATAATAGTGACACTTTATAACGGGACTAACCTATGCTGCCAACCCATAAGTAAACGTAAATAATCTTATGAAAGATCATGTTAAACAATATTGTGCTGAAGCGAGTGATAACGCTCGGATTAATTTGTTTTATTTTAAAAAATTAACAATTCTTCAGTCTTATCAACGGCAATCTTATTGATGCTATTTGAACGGATTTTACTAGCGCAAATAACTACATATTGGGCCTGCACCAGTATTAAAAGTATGTATAAAAGTCCAACAGGAAATATAGTATTCAGAGAACAAAAACAGACTTCTCTTATACCTATCTTTACATATGCAGCGTGAGTTAAATTTACATTTACAACAAGGGCAGTGGTACGTCTGTAGTCTTCAAACTATTCTACGAATTAAGTTATCCATTATAATATGAAGGCTTTAAAGCAAAATGATCCGATTGTCTCCACAGTGTTTTTCAGGCCAATACCATTATATATGCTTGGAAACTATCTAGTTTAAACACAATTAATAATTAGCATAAACTGGCAGGGCGTTTGAGTTTTCTGTTTTAAATATGTCTTTCCAAGTCAAATAATATATTTTATATATAATAAGTATTATAATTTATTATGAAATGACATCTTCTGATAAGAACATTAGTTTTAGAAATTACAGAGGCTGCCGAAAACATAGAGTTAATCCGAAATGAAATTTGATTTGAACGTTTAAATTCCTCCCCCCACCCCCCCACCCCCGCCCCCCCCCCCACCCCCACGCCAACACCCCCTTCACCCACGCTTCAAACCCCATTTTACCATAATGTGTCTCTAAAAAACTGTTTATTGCAATAGTAACACACATATACTTTATCAAGAAAACTGTGTGGACAATTCAACATTTAAATTGCTTCCTAAACGGTAGACATTTTGTAATTAAAATATACCCAGATTATAGTTCATGACGCTTTTTGCGAAATTTATTGTGTTTGCCATAATACATACATATATATATATACGTATACTTTGTCAAAAAAGTTCTGGACCATAACAGTGTTCGAACCCGTACAATGATCGATGAACCATGACATTCGACTATAACCCTTATTATCTCATTTGATAATTCACAATAGATCAACAATCAACAATAATTATCGTTTACAATGAAAGTTTGCGAAAAAAAAAATAATCGTTTTATTGGTTACTCGAATGTGTCCGTAACTGTTACTTTTTATGGACTTTGCAACATTTTTTACAGACCCTTTGTGTGTTCGCAATATTTTTTTAAAATCAAATCTTGTTTGGAATTTAATGTTTCTGGTACCAAATTAATCGGGTAGGATAGACCTTAGTTAACTAAAAAAGATACTTAAATTCTGTCCACTAGTGTTTTTTTTATATGACTTTATATACCCTGGTCCAAAACTTTTTTTACCGAGTATATATTTAAAAACATGGTTTTAGTTCATTATATATCACGTACTTTGGTCATCATTTTTAAAATTGAGGCCATAAAAGCGACAATATGGCTTGTGTACATAACCATTTTTAGAAGGGTACTGTCTAGCTATGTGCGAAGTTTAGTGTTTTTGTCAAACAATGAACATTACTCGACCCAATATGCCCCACTATCAGTTCTAGTTTATGTTATAAATAAAACATTTGTATAATCTCATCCTATACATGGAGACCAAAATCAGCTTATATATGTATAATGCATTTGTCTAAAAAAAAATTAAAACATTAAGTCGCCTAAGGCTAACGCGAATACACCCAATGCGAACGTTACCGCGTCAACACTAAGCTACTTTATGCGAAAGTATACAATTCAATGTATCACAAGATGACAACTTACGCGTGTATCTACTGCTCTACGACAATCAGAATAATGGCTTCGTGATTAAATAAGAGTCTTCCATGTATTATAAGCGGGTTTGCGCAGCGGAATGTGAATAAATTGAACTAATCCTTCAACATCGTTCGGCCGAGTGTGTACATGTATATACAATGTATTCGATGGTCAGGAATAATTGAGAAACTCTCGAGACTACTATCCTATAACGAAGATAATTTTTTTTAATTAAATTTGATAAACTCACACCTGCGCAAGAAGGTACAGCTTTTCTAGCTTGTAATAATGTCAGGGCTTTCTTTACTAACGCCCCCAGTGATAAGTATAATGTGTGGACTTATATTTTCTTCTCGATAACATCTTTATAAGATACGGTAAAACTATTTACCGCCAGGTGGTTGGTTTTCCTATGGGTACTAACTGTGCGCCACTTGTTGCAGATTTGTTTTTGTACTGCTATGAAAGAGATTTTATGTTGAGTTTGTCACCTGCTAGCCAGGGTTAAATTATTGATGCCTTTAATAATACTTCTCGGTATCTTGGTGACATACTCAATACTGATAATCCGTTCT
This sequence comes from Cyrtodaria siliqua, assembly GCA_037043455.1. Taxonomy (NCBI): domain Eukaryota; kingdom Metazoa; phylum Mollusca; class Bivalvia; order Adapedonta; family Hiatellidae; genus Cyrtodaria; species Cyrtodaria siliqua. Next base: position 205,419 of record JAWPHD010002196.1, read on the forward strand.
TTGCTCATATGGTTACTAACATGTATCCACCAGAGCTCACGTTGAATAAAGCCAACAGTTCCGATACAGTAGCAGCATTTCTCGATCTTCATCTCTCAATTTCAAATGATTGTATTCATACTAAAATCTATTGTAAGAGAGATGATTTCAATTTTAACATTGTTAACTATCCACATCTGGATGGAGATGTACCTCGTGCTACCTCATACGGGGTATATATCTCCCAGCTCATTCGATTTGCTAGAGCGTGTAATGATGTTATAGACTTCAATGATCGAAATCAAGTTATTACAAGTATACATCTTCAGCAGGGTTTTCGTTAGCACAAACTACGTAGATCTTTCTCTAGATTCTACTGCCGCAACGAGGGCCTGCTGCAAAAGTACAACACCAACCTTAAAACACTTCTGCGACTAGGCATATCACAACCCTCATGTTATGGAGATGTGGTCTATAAACTTCGAAAGTTAAAGGAGTCTGACGTGTTTCCTGACCGCTTTACAAATTTAAGCAGGAAGTTCGTCAGAAAAGGATATAAGCCTTTGGTTTTACAGCGCACTGCATATTTAGTGATTGACCGCTCTACAGTCAGTCATTTCGCTTCACTTTCGCTTGTGCGGTGACTGGACTACCTCTTGGACTTTATGATTGTACCTACTGAAACCCCAACTAAGGAGGTGGGTGCATGAGCTTTAACCCTCGGGTTTGCTGGTCATATCCAAGATTGGTTTTCTCTTTAGCTGCAACTACTATGGTTGTTCTGTACGATTCTGGATACATCCTGAGATTTTTATTATTTTGTATGTGTTTCTTTAGTTAGTTTCTCTGGATGTGGACTTTATTGTTAGAGAATTCCTTTTGATGGATGTGGTTTTCTTCACACTGTCTTGTCTATTTGGGCGCTGAAGACAGATAATAGCGAGGATTGTGCGCATATAAAATCGAGTCAAGCTAACCAGTAGGCTTATTGCCTACTGACCGTTCCAAGTCGGTAACCCTGTCATCACCCTTTCTGTTATTTTTTTGTCTCTTTCATTGTATGATCAAGTCCTTATTTGCAGTACAGTGCGGACATACGATGCCATTGTGTTCGGACGCTGTATCTCATTTTTGGTAATGGACAGACAAATAGAATCCGGGGTTATCCACAGTGTTTTATTAATATGTCTGTATGTGGAATTATTGTCGAGTGGGATTAATTAAAATGCTTGAGTTTTATTCTTCACTTACGTGTTTTTATTTGAATTCACCGTTCGAAGACATGTGTTGTAATATACTCAGCCTTGTTAATGGATATGTGTCGTAGGGCAAACGTAACGGATAAAAGTATAAAAGAACAACAGTATAGTGCCGGGATTAAACGGTTAAAACAAACTGACATTTTGTTTAAGCGGTATATTTTGCTGCATACTAATATATATGAATCAATAAATCAATATTAGCTGAAACGGATCACATCTTTGCAAGTGTTGACTGTGCTTAGATTTTAAAATGTAATTTTAAAGAGATTCAACAAGATAAATTAAATTACGTGTTCTCGTTAAAATATAATTGACAATCGTTAGGTAGTAATTTAACTCCGAAAACAAAATAAAAGAATTGTGAGGTCAAATACTGACGTCAATTATTTGATGTTATTTGCCTAGAACAATGTAAGTAAAATTTTCTATAGCATCCAGAAATTTATTTTTCAATCATAAACAAACTAATTTTATATATGTAATAGTTTATTTATGTCTCATCAGTGTACAATAGTATCTACAATACAACAATTTATAAAATAGAACTGTGCCATTGTTTTTAGAGACTAGAGACGAGAGACTATACAATATAAATTTATATATTTGACTGTTCACAAAGTTAAACTATTGAGCAATTGATTCTTGTACTAAGTTTGTCACTTTGGTTGTGGTTGCCTTACCTTGGTGGTAGGCGTGTTTTGATGTTTAATCACTCGTATTCGCTCTTTTTTTAAAAATTACCACACGCCTTCCGCCTCTTGAAGGATTCATCTATTATCGAATACATCAGTTAAAAAGCTCACACATGAAACAAACTGCTATATTATATGAGTGCATTACAAGTTCAGTTTGCTCCACTTCAAATATGAATATATGTTTTATATAGCCTCATATTTAGATCTACACATATTATCTCGTCTAGATCACCACAGGCATGCACTTAGTACACTGTGCGTGTAACGTAAATAAGCAAACTATAATCAAAATCATACATATTCTGGTAGTTATACAGTCATGTAAAAAATGAAGGAAAACACTAAACCATCCAAACGCAAAGGCAAAGAGAAAAATAAATAATTCCAAGGAAATACATAACATAAGTAGTAACTGTAGGTAGTAATCCTGTGTTGTTATCAAGTATCGAAGAATAAACATAGCATCACTTCTGCAAGTGATTGTAACATGTTCAGACAATATTCAATTTACAGAAGCAGTTGTGTCATATAATTCATTTTGTCGGTTCTTCCTAACAAACAGCTGGCGTATGTGCATGTAATAACCAATAATTGTATTGAAATACAATTACGAAACGACCATAATATCTTCACAATACAAATGTTTAAGTGCTTTACATACACGCAGAAGTTTTACTTCTTGTTTATCATCCAATGTTAGACAAGACGTAATTAAAATGACAGGCCGGCATATGTAATATTAAAACCAACTTTCCAAATTAACTCTCAAGTAAGCCAGCGGTAATAATTACCTTCGTGCTGCACAACAATTCCCACACAAGCTATAATGCCAAACGAAATACACTGGACAATTGCAGACTTTACAATGTTTAAGCCATTTAAAAATGTTTAGTCCTTAAATATAAATTTACCTTAGGTTTACACGCAAGTGATAGAAACATGAATACCATTAGTGACTTGTTTCTTAATACCCTTTAGTTTCGTTACCGATTACCTGTAAGTGTCACTTTGTAGAGAATCAGGTCATTCCCCAGGTACAAGTATACATATGTGGTACAGGTATACATATGTACTTAAGCCATTTACTAGCTGGGATGTATACATTTGCTAGCTGGGATGTATCGCTTTGTTTAAAGCCATGTTCAGCTTTTGGTTGTGGCATTATACAACTATTACAATGATTTAGTCTTTATAATTTGCATTTTACGCTTTACACAATTAGAAAGGCAACCTTAAATGAGAACTACCTATATATTATATACATATAAATGAACACAGAGTTTTGCCTGATGCAATTCAATAACTTTGAAACGTTATATTGTGTTTCTTTTTTCGCAACTGCAAGCCTGTCATTTTATAAAACAGCATTGCTATTGTATTACACGTAAACATGTCGATATATGTTTAGCTCTAAATTTACTCCAACATTCATGTATTGTTTTTAGGGGGTTGACCAATTGCTTACTTAATTGAAATCACGTTAATAATGTTCCCTTATAAGTTAATAATGGCAAGGAATTATGAATTATCAAGCTAAGCTAGCATAGTCGGCTACATGTAACTGATTGTTCAGTCTTTGTATTTTGGTCAATCTCTATACTGCTTTTTATAACGAGTTTGTAATATCAGTATCATATGAATATACATGTCAATAACCCCCAACTACCATTGTCCAAGTTTAATTTGTCCACACACACTTACCATCTGTTATGTTCAAATGTACATTTAAATTGTTTATTAGATAACGTGTGCCCTATCAACAGGGGTAAATAGTTAATGAGATTTGTATTGGTAAAGTGACATGATCAAATACATAACTATTCTTTTAACTGCTATACTGACTTTATATTCGTTTGATCGTACACATTCCTTGTCGTGTCGCAGTAACATCAGAGTTACAGTTGTCTACTGTGACATTGGTTTGTCGTCATCGGCAAAGCGACTCACGATAGCTCAATAATCGCCCAGGTTTGACGTGCATGTTTGAGGTATTATGCTACATTTCAAAAAACTCGGAAAAGGGACTTCGTAGTTTCTTTATGTTTCAAACGTGTTCGTCATCACAGAACATCCTTCTCTTATTTTTTCTTATAGTCTCCTTGCAATACCTTTAAGTGATTCCTGTATTAGTAATTGAAGTTTAACTTAGATACATACACATCTAAACGGTATTTATGTATGTTGTTCATATGGTAGCTGGGTACGATTCTAGATTTGTTAACAAAATTGGTTATATAGATCTCTGTATAATGTAATAGTTAAGAGACAACAGTACTACATTTTAAAGATAACGGTCTCTAGTCAGAGAATATAGAAAACACATAAAATGATTCCAGAACTGGGCAACAGAAGTAGAAATACGTTGATTTAGTAAATGCATTACATAGTACGAACTTATTTGAAGACCTAAATAAGAAATTTCCAGATGCATTTATTTTCAGATACATAATGAAACGGATCCATCAGAAATAGCGAACACAATCGAGAGAAAATAAGTATACTCTTTTTTTATTGAATGTGTTCATGACAGGAAATATGAGGTGCAACCACGCTCATATCCCCATCTGCAGTTTAAGCATGCATCACCCCCAAAATAGTTAGTGTCGAAGATACAAAGACACGGCACTAAAGACAAATGAAGTTTGAATGTCAATAAATACTTATAAATACCCAAAAGGAGATCTCTTTTTATGCAATTCACTCAAAAAGATAGACGAGTACCAGACTCGCTTTTAATGAATGCATTTTTGCATTAAGGTATTATAAGGTGAAATACCGCTCACACCCACCAGCTGATTGGGCTTGGTGATCCCAAATGACACGTTAGCATTACCTCGACTAATTTGAAGCTGGGTAAAAAGTACAGCCACCACACAGCACTTAATAAACTCAGTTGTATGAGTCTGTTTTATAGTTTTATTTATTGTTAAGAGAATACATTTTATCTGTTCAACATAATTATGTCGATAAAACATCTCGAAAGGGACATGAACGTTTCTGTTTATAAGCCACTCAGCGTGAACAAATAAATAATTCAGCGATTGTTAGAGGTTGAATACACAAACACATATTAATAAATATTAATAATTAGTTTTATCAAGAGCATCAAAACCCTAAAGCCATGTATTCTATTTAAAATACTTCTTGAGCTCCCCAGAGGAGTTTGATTCTAAAACAACGATACGCTTCCAGGATCAAAACACGCGTTAATGAGTTTAACAGTCTGGTGTATCCGCCTGATGTATTTGAAATTTCAAACAAATATCAATGGCACTCAAAACTGTTTCAAATAACTCATGTATTGAATTTTTTTCAGCTTGGTGGTCCCTTTGATTACAGTTTACATACATGTCACAAAGCAAACGGAAATGCAACGCACAGCTAGTATGATTAAAATATGATTAGAATAGCTTTATTTTAAGGTACGTTTGTTGGGTTTTGTTGAGTGTATATAGCCTTGCTATACATTCATTTCTGATCAATTGTTAATGCTATATTCTGTTACTCTATTATCAAATGACTTCTGATAAATTCCAGTATCTTCTTTAACGTGCTAGTTTCGCTATTTGGCACTGTGGTTCCCTGTCATGTTTAGATTTCAACAAAAACAGGTCACGGTCAAATTGTCCAATTCACTAAAATAAGCATAAACGCAAAATGTTTGCAGCCAATTAAATACAATTTCTGTGCATTCTTATTGATTCCTTGTAACCTGCAATCCATTCGTCGACATCATGTGGTAACGTGTAATTATGCATTCCCGTAAATATCTAAACATTCAAAACATGAGCACAGTACTCAACGAATGTTTGAATAATCAGTACATTTAAAAAGGTAGCATTTGTTTATGACTTTAGTCCGCTGATTTCCGTTCAAATCAATATTGTATTTTTTGTAAGTACACAAGTCTTTTGTCCCAAAGATTAACATATGGCGTTAAAGAGTTTCATAACATGTGTTCTACTTCTTTCAAATACATTTAAAACTATAAAAAAAATCAAAAAAAATAATCCAAATGTCGCATTTTCAAAGGTTTTGATTGTATTTATATTTTTAAATTTGGATCAGGCGTGGTTTTACCCACATTACAAACACAGTGTAGGATAGTCCAGTTACATATATTGAGTTTGTTTCTACATATTGCAGCGGATTCCTTTTAAAGTTTGCATCACAGATATGACAAACCGGATTGAAACTTGTCGAGTAAAAGTTTGAAAGAAGAGAAAGTAATGACAAATATTGAGATGATTATGATAAAAGAAGAGAAATTTGGGTGAACCATTAATGTTACACTGAGACCTTCATTTACTTTTGTTGTTAACACGAATTATGAGCATTGTTTATTCTGGGAAGTAAGTAACAAACAGCTAGTGGGTGTAGTGTCGATATATGCCACAAAGTGACTTTTTATTCACAAGGGTGTGAATATGTTTAAAGTTCAAATATTAGACATGTAATATTGCATGAAACATTGTAATATTATGTAACACATATTAATTTCCTTTAATTGCATAATGAAACTGATATAGAATAAAGCACTATAAAATTAGATGTACTAAATATTATTATGCAATATTACGTAATCTAAGATGTTACACGATTTGTCGTTAATTGGAAATAACTGTTTTTTATATTAAAAACATTAATGGTGTTTATATAATCTTTAATTAGCTATAGTGATTTTCGCCTAATCATGGAGCTTAGACGTAGAATAAAGTCAATACGAGCGCTATGATGTGTGCATTTATATATTTTATTTTTTTTAAGGGTGGTTGGTAAGGGATTGTGACGGTTTTAGAATATTCCACTCCGACTGGCTGTTGTAAAACACAGAGCCTGAATGGGATATGTTACAGATAACCTTGGTGATGATGGGGGCCCGCATCCGCTGTTTTAATAATCCAGTGGTATTCGTTTTGCGTTATAAACACTGAAGCGCCTAATGGGTTTATAAACCGGTGTCCAGGCCGTACGTACAGAGAACAAACGCTTTGCATAAATATCCAATTACTTCGCAATTAGATTATTTATGAGCATTGTTTATATTGGGAAGTAAGTAACAAAAAACTAGTGGGTGTAGTGTCGATATATGCCACAAAGTGACTTTTTATTCACAAGGGTGTGAATATGTTTAAAGTGCAAATGGTAGACATGTAATATTGCATGAAACATTGTAATATTATGTAGCACATATCAATTTCCTTTAATTGCATAATAAAACTGATATAGAATAAAGCACTATAAAATTAGATGTACTAAATATTAATATGCAATATTACGTAATCTAAGTTGTTACACGATTTGTCGTTAATTGGAAATAACTGTTTTTTATATTAAAAACATTAATGGTGTTTATATAATCTTTAATTAGCTATGGCGATTTTCACCACTCTCATCAAACAATTTGACTGATGAAATCGCCATAAGAAAGGGAAAGAAACAAAAAACAAAAACGAATGTCCTTGGCATATATCGAACACAAAACAACAAAAGAAAAACAAACCAATTAATTACGCGTATTTTATGCTGATGTTTTAGCGAAATGCACATTATACCTTAACGCGTCTTAACGATCGTACGCGACTCTGACATAAATGTACACGTGAATAACAAATAATTCATATACATTAAATCACTAAGCAAAAACTAGTTCATATACGTTGAACCTCTCGTAAAGTGATATTCCGTCGAATGTACGACTTCAAAATGTTTCTATCAAGTGGACCTTTGGAAACAGCCGGACACGACACATACGAAATATATGTATATCCATGTTGTTTATAAACAAGAACGACCCTACATGAACACATGGTAAGGTCACTCCCCGTGTGTACGAATACAACCCCACATGAACCCATGGTGGGGTCAATATTTGATAATGAGTCAAATAAGGACGTGAACACACTGGCCTCTATTTATTGATGTATGTATTTGACCGCAACTGCGCGTCGGACACGTTGTAAATAGCTCCACCGCCGACTTCTCCACTGGCGTCTGTAAACGGCGAAAAACAGCATGCCTAAAAAAAACGTAGACTTTCCGCTGAACGATGCTACAAATTGTTTACATATCAAAATGTATTGTTTGACACCTGTTGTCAGACGGACGCAATCATATGGCTTTTTCACATTAAGCGTAGGATTTATTGCCTATTTGAATTAATTAAAACAAATAGTCTTGTTTTACCACGAATAACTCAGACATACATTTATAACGTTTATTCGAGCTTGTTCGGGTAATGAACCACTATAAACACCAAGAGATAATTAACTGGAATGAACAATGCTTTCTAAGTTATGTGTGACACAGAATGGAGATAATGCGAACATGTGTTTTAGAACCTCAAATAACTCATTATATTATTTATACATTTCTAAAGTGCCTATCATAGCTTGTTCAGGGGTAGGACCCAAGTCCTTCCATTCATATTCATTTTATCATTTTTTGTTCATACTCATTAAAGGTCTTCATCATGACCCCTGCACTGTTTCGAGTGCCATTTCGCTCACATCACTGAGAGCATTGACAGAAAACAATAAACGTGACTCCAGCGTAATTGGAGTGTCTACAATAGAATTTGCAGCAACTCTGCAGTTCAGGGTGAGAAGGCCCTAGGCCCATTCTCCATATTGTATCTCGATGTACATGGAGGATGAGCCTGGGTAAAAATTGATACTTCCCCTGTTTTCTTTGTTGACCTTATCAGCGTCGGGCTGTCCTTGCTGTTCTTTTTCTTTGGGGCCATTCTCTGAAATAGTGAATACAGCGAGGGACACCATGTTTAGTGAAATACCGCTCTATAATAAGGCACTTACTCCTCTATGTATGAGAGGGCACTAAAATACCGCTCTAAAATAATGCACTTAAGGCCTCTATGTATGAGAGGGCACTTAAATACCGCTATATAATCGGGCACTTAACGCCTCGAATGTATGAGAGGGGACTAAAATACCGCTCTATAATAAGGCACTTAACGCCTCTGTGTATGAGAGGACACTAAAATACCGCTCTATAATCGGGCACTTAACGCCTCGAATGTATGAGAGGGGACTAAAATACCGCTCTATAATAAGGCACTTCACGCCTCTATGTATGACAGGGCACTAAAATACCGCTTTATAATCGGGCACTTAACGCCTCGAATGTGATTTAGAATTTTCCACTCCGACTGGCTGTTGTAAAACACAGAGCCTGAATGGGATATGTTACAGATAACCCTGATGATGATGGGGGCCCTCCCCCGCTTTTTTAATAAGCCAATGCTATTCGTTTTGCGTTATAAACACTGTAGCGCGTAATTGGTTTATAAATCGGAGTCCAAACGGTACGAACAGAGAACAAACGCTTTGCATAAATATCCAATTACTTCGCAATTAGATTATTTATGCGCATTGGTTATCATAGGAAGTAAGTAACAAACAAAGTGACTTTTTATTCACAAGGGTGTGAATATGTTTAAAGTGCAAATAGTAGACATATAATATTGCATGAAACATTGTAATATTATGTAACACATATTAATTTTTTTTAATTACATAATGAAACTGATATAGAATAAAGCACTATAAAATTAGATTTTAAAAAAATGACCGTCAGTTTACGAAAAATGTATGAACGATGTGTTTGTCAAGTGATTGATAACGAAAACATTATTAGTAATTTGTCTAGTTGACAACGGACATGGGCTCACATTCCCTGCCTGGAAATTATATTCGCACAAGTCGTCTGGAGAGGGGCAATATACTTGCCAGACAGGGAATTCGAGCCCAATTCAACTGTCGAGAATCTGCATAACGTCGTCATACTTCAAAATTGTTACTACTTATATTAACAAACAAACACCTTTAACGACGATTTCTTTTTTACTCAGCCAATTTTCCGCAATTTGCCTCTATTTCATTACAAGATGTGACACGTGACGTCGCTAAATGTTCATGACGCAAACGCTACCAAAGGTCGTCAAATTTGGCGAATATTTTATTTGGAAAGAAACCTTCGTCTATCACCAAGTTGGTGATTTATTATCTTTACAATGACAAACAACACTACTTACTATTATCATGATTATGTCAGACTGTTACACACAATGTAAAGCGCAGAAAAACGGAAAGAAACAGTCGACTGTTTCCGCATCGAATCGACAAGTTATCTCCGCCATATATTGTTTTGTGTATTGAAGGCATTTTGCACTCATGGTGAAATCTCAAATGTTCACGCTGCGAGACGTAGATATGTGCTCATGTTTACGGCGCATTGACCAATGAAACCCGGAGAATGTTCTATATAGTATGACAATAAATAATTTTCGACGACGTCGCTAATATTATGTTACACAGATAAGTCGCTATAGCCGATCCTGTAAAGAGATATATATATTGCGATCCAAATCCATACTAGGATCGATATCATTGGATACAACTGACAAATTGCGACCAAAGAATGTCTCATTGAATACACATTATAAAGACATTTTGTTGAATTTAGGGAATTGTATATAACAAATAGAAATACGCGTACGTTTACATTCCCTTACTACTTTTGTTTATGTGTACCCACCATCTCAACCCTCTTACCTGCTCCCATCTTTCGGTTAACCTCACTCCGTCTTTCGCAAACTCTGCCTTTGTCCCGTTTAGCACAGTGGTCAATAAATACTAAAAAGTTGATCCTTTGGAAGCAACAAACATAAGCAAGAGATAAAAGTAGCAAACAGATGTCCTATAATTTTTAGTTATCCTTTTATATTTGTGTTTATTTGTGTTCGTATTTTTGGTTGAGTTTGATGATTACCTGTCGTGACATACTTTCTGTTGAAATATCGATGTATACTTTGATTGTTCATCCGCATTTCGCCTAACCTTTCCCTTTTTCACTCTATAGTGGACCATTTCTGGTACATCGTTGATAGGTTACCTATAAGTATCTATTATTGTTACGGACGCTGCATCCCAATAGTAGTCCAATCTGGCAACTATGCCACTAGTAGGCTAATGTCTTTCGCATGCTTCAGGCATGGTGACAGACGCAGATTCAACGAATTTCTGTTCTCATCGTTCCTTCTTTCAGTGACCGTCGTCTAACCTCGTCGCATGACAGCCGTTAGGTAGTAACTACTTCTGAAGCAGATTTGAGAGTCCAGAAGGTGGCGTTTTGGCGCTTGGTGATGAGACATCATAACAGAATTGATGAAACATAACGTGGAGTAACCGGCGGAGTTTGAACCCACGACGTTCCGCTTGTTGGCCCAGTGCTCTTACCACTGGGCTATATAGGCCTGACTTTAAATTCGTTTACTTTGCCACCTATCATATTTATTCATATAGGTGTTTTTTTGTTGTTTTTTTACATGCATACAAATTAGGAAATTGAAAGACCGTATTTCACTGTCACATCATAAAGTATTGTGCTATACATATACATGATAATAAATAATAAAACTAAATTGATTTGCTTAGAATTTGCTTAGATTTTACATTTTTGGTAAGCATAGTCTCTCAAAAATACACTGGTCATCAAAGTAAGACAATTCGTCCCACATATAGCTTTTTCCTTCAAATATAATATGTTTGTTTCGATGTTAACTAGCTATTGAACACCAAAGTAATTTCAAATGAACTGTATTATTGTCCAATTAGTTTTACGATGGGAGATTCCATTAACAACTGATTCAGTAATATTTGATGTTAAAGTGTGCTAAATGTATTTGATACAAAGATTTTCTTTTCAAGATGTTTTTTTAAATGTTTGTTGTTACAGCTAATGTTACACGTTCACTGTTATTAATTTAGATACAGATTTTGCAAATCAAACTGTCTCGAATATACCCCACTTCGAATCCCAATACTAATATCTGTTTTACATTACAACTCCTGTATGTTTCTTTGTTTAAACAATATCCGATAATATTATACAACAGTGTTATAAGTTAGGTAATAGGAATAAAAACAAATGAGAAAATAACACTTGTTTACATTATTAAGATAAACATTTATTAAATGAAAGGCCTTTGGAGACACTACGTCGGTTCATGTCAGTGTATTTTTTATTACTAGCGAGCCATACTTTCTCAATTGATACGAGGTGTATTCTATCAAAGCAAGCGCCGCAATGTTCGGCTATGAGTATCAATTCACGGGCCTTACATTATGCCCCAGGGTAATTAAACGGTGTTCCGCTAATTGTATTAACTTTTAAGATAGATTGTGTTTCTATTTAGGCGATGAACATTTCAAAACATAGGATAGCAATTGCTGGAGGTGTTGTTTTCAATATATACACTGACACTTTCCTTTAAATCCACTACATGTTGAATGCCGATGATTTAGGATCGCTTGACTTTGTGAATAACTGCAGAGTTTACTTGCTCCGAGTGCATTGAATAATATATAAAACGAACACATGAAATTTCCTTTATATAGTTGTTACAAATGTTACAAATGTTTAAAGTTTTGATTTCTTTCTTTGTCTCTGTAGTGAAATTGAATGAACGAGTGTTCGAAGTAGAAATAATATTAAAAAAAAGTGACATATTAATCGATTCGAGCTGATCAGCGACCATATAATGTTACCGTCATAGTAGTTAAATGGATTCTTCAATCATAATTTGCTAAACAAATGTAATCGTTTTTTTTTCTTAAATATATTCTGCAGAGAAAACAACACATTATCCTAAACTGTTCATTTGGTAAGATCGTATTGGTAAGACCGTTACCACACTTTTTTTTAGATCTGTGATATTGTTAAATCGTTGGTGTCTGAATTGATTGATGGGAACCGGACTAGTCGAATATGAAATATAGCTTTCACTAAACGCAGATAACATATGATCAACGCAGATAACATATGAATTCTAAGCAAGCAACAACTGCATGGATAACTTCTTTGTTCGAAGCAAGTACAAGACACCAACACAATAAAGGCTTGACAACAGTGGAAAGTCATTGGAACAGTCAGCGGCGAATAGGTGCACCAAACCTTACTCTACGTGTCATCCCAAGTTAGCAAAACTGTGTAAATAAGGAATAATCCAAGCCAAATCAAGTCAAGTAGCATTTATTTACAAAAATAAGTATTCAAATCGAACAGATAATGCAGCTGTCACAGAACACAGTAAACCCCCAAAACACGCAAAAGGACAAACACGAACGACATGTTAACAAATAATAAAGGCATAATATGACGTCACAAACACAAAAATATGAATATGAAATGTAGCTTTCACAAAAAGCAAATAACCAAACATATGTATTCTCAATAAACAACAATCGAATGGATAACTTATTTGTTCGAAGCAAATACAAGACACCAACTATAAACAGGCTTGACAACAGTGGAAAATCCTTGGAACAGTCAGCGTCAAATAGGCCGCTGAGGGTTTAATCCAGAGTTTAGGGTGCACCCCACTTGATCGAAACTGAGTAAATTAGGAAATCATCAAGCCAAATGAAGTCAAGTAACATTTATTTACAAAAATAAGTACAAAAGTCGAAAAGGAAATGCGGATTTCACAAAACACAATAAACCCCAAAACACGCCATAAGACAAACACGAACGGCAATGGTAACAAATGATAAAGGCATATGGTTTCACAAACACAAAAATTGTTGACTATAGGGCTACCGTCCTGGAACGGTCAGTGGCAAAAAAGGCCGCTGAAAGTTTTAACCAGGTGACCAAACCTCACACTTACCTTGCTTTCATTCCGATAAAACGAGACAGTATAAATAAAGAAATCCCCGCCAAGAACTATTCTCTAACCAGCAAAGCAGCGTTAATAGGAAATATAAGTAAACACACAAAGATGGATATATAGATACAAAACACAATAGTATAGAAGGCCACACAGAAAGTACTCAGCGACTTGGCAGAAGCCAGAGTAACGAGAGAATAAACCATTGAGCGCACGACAAGACAAGATTGCAGACAAACATCAAACATCACCGTCCTTTTGGGGTTTAGGTAGATGTCATCATAAAGTCGATATTCTGTTTGATCATCGCACAATTAAAGAAGAAAGCATAGTGGCGAACTGTAAATGGGTCCACCACCAAGCATGCTGTACGTTGCAAAATGATAGGGTCATAACCTCTTTTGATAAACTTTCTTAACAAGTTTAACAAAGATAGTATGAAAGTGATTATAACCAAGAATCTTACGAAGTTTATAAATCACATCATCATAGAAGTCAGGTTGTGATAGTTCTTGTCGCAGAAGAGTCCTTAAATTACTTTTGTATTTCGAAAGAAGATCAGGGTTACGATAATAAAATGTTGCAAAGGTTTTACGAAGTTTATAGTAACGGTAACCCTGATTGACTAGCTTTTTAGTTATACAAAGTTTACGAATATTAAAGTTCTCAACTCGAGTACAAGCTCTTGAAAAACGAATAGGTTGAGACACATACACCCCATAAGAAGTTGCTCGGGAACATCCCAATCCAAGTGGGCATAATTAACAATGTCAAAATTAAAATCATCTCTCTTGTCATAGATTTTTCTAATTATTTTACCATTTTCAATCGAAAGATCTAAATCAAGAGAAGAAGCGTTATTATCAGATATATTAGCTTTGTTAGGCTGAAGTTCGTTAAGATAAATATTATTAACCATAGTTGGAAAGAAAGGGTTGTCAATGTTCAATATGTAATCCAGATACCGAGAGGTGTCATTAAAGGTTTCAATATCTGCCTGGGTATCTGGTGAAAGACTCAACATGAAATCTCTTTCATAGCAAAATAAGTCTCTTTTACAACAAAACAACACAAGCTCATATAAGCTTTTATACCCGACTAAAGTAAATCTCCGTAAGGAAATATCTTCTAACAAATAATCAAATGTTAAACAAAGGATTAAGAAACTAAGAAACATTGAATGATTCAAGGAATAAACCTACAGTTATGTTTTAATCAGGACAGCGGCGTTGTGGTATTAGAGTACCAAAGGAGTATTTAACATAACATAGCATAACACACCTTTATTCAAAAGAACAAAGTTTATACATAGAGCCTACAACATAAATAATAGAACTCTTTCCCTCTTATTCATGGTGATACAAATAAATAAGTAAATGAAAACCCACGTAAAAGACAAACCCCATTTCCGATTGATAACGGGTGCAGCATACAATGCTAATACAGAGCATTAATTATATAATTAAAATAAGTATAAAATTCGAACAGGAAATGCTGCTTTCATAGAACACAGAAAACCCCAAAACACGCAAACATGTGTTTAAGGATGAAACTGGATCTGTAAAAGTCATACAATCCCTGTGGGATGTAAACATTTCAATATTGATTGGATGTACGGGGAAACCTTTTACGGCCGCAACACAGCACAAACAATACTATTGTGATAATAGAAATAAGTATACAAGTCAAACAGGAAATGCAGCTTTTACAGAACACAATAAACCCCAAAACACGCAAACACGTGTTTAAGGATGTAACAAAACAGTAAACACATTCCACCAATACTTCTGAAACACTCATCCCGCTAATTATGGTTTGTTATGAATACTTCTTGTTATTATAGTAATGTTGTGATCAGCTTGGCCTGCATGAGAGAAAAAGAAACATGTGCAAAGTGCATGAGGACTGGCAATACATTTTGTGTTGTAAATTAGTATAAGGTTGAGTGATGGGGTAAACGGTTTGCGGAGAAAAATAATTGAACGGCTTTCTAATCCTTCCATTTACGTACACATATATAGTTATTGTATGTTCGTGAGATTTAAATAATGCATGACCGTACTGTTTACGTTCTCACGTAAGTTGATGTTTTACTGAAATGATTTTTATACATTGTGCCTTTTTTGAAACATGTACGACTCTTTTACAGCAATGTAGGAAACTGTCCTCTTGTCCATGACCTTGGACCTTGGATATAGATCGCCACATCAGAGCCATGAAGGAATTTGGGGAATAAACCCACCTATATATACTATTGTTGATACTGATCATTGTTAACACTTCATGGAAATATAAAGCTAGTAATTAAATGGTACGACACAAATCCGTACAATATATCAATAGGAGGTTTTCGTTTATCAAGTTAATCATGACTTTAATTTTTACATTCTCCTAGAGCACACGACAGCATTTGAAATGGCGTGTTTATGCCCAGTATATCAATTTACTATGGAAGACGGATGCGGCCATTTCGATTTCGCGACTTTGCGACTTTTCGACCCTGTTAATACAAGGCAAAAAGTCGAAGGCGAAAAGTCGCCACCACGAAAAGTCGAAGACGAAAAGTCGCTTACCCGAAAAGTCGAAGGCGAAAAACGCAAAATTTTACACTATCGGATTGGCGACTTTGCGAGTCGAAATTTCGTCCGAAACGGCGAGTTTGCGACTATTCGCCTTCGACTTTTCGGGTTGGCGAATTTTCGCCTTCGACTTTTCGTGTTGGTGAATTTTTGCCTCCGACTTTTCGCCTTGTATTAACAGGGCAAAAAGTCGCGAAGTCGAAATGGCCGCATCCGTCTTCCATAATATACACTAAAGTAATCACTAAGTGGCCATGCTTTAATTTCATTAAGCGATGGGAAAGCTTATATTAGTATAAGTTTGTAACGGATATTCGACAATAACACATGTTTGAAACAAAATACTGAATAATACGATAACCTGTTTAAATTTGGGTTTTAAATGTTTTAATTGTACAATATGCAAACTTTTTAAGTCGAAATTAAAAAAAATTTCAAACCCCAGCCAGCCTCGTTTGCGCTCTTGGAGTTGGGGCTGGATGGGGTATGGAAGTTAATACTCGGACCACGTAATGGAAATACGCGGCATCTCTCCCAAGAGAGGTATGCAGCACTGGTATCTTTGCAAAATGGATCTCAATATGCTCTTTCTTTAAACATGATAGTGTCGCCTAAAGCAGCAGACGAATAGTATGTCATTTTGGGGAATAAACATGCAAACATTTTAAATCTATTTCTTTGTGTAGTTCATATATTAGTTTATGTTTATTATAAGAAAGATAAACAGTTGACGTCAACTAACTGTTACAACATTTTTTATCGACATATGTTACATGATATCGTACAGTTTTAAACTATTTGCTTATTATCCGATTTGCTTAAGGATTCCGTTAACTAATGTAGTTTTTTTACATACTATAGTTGTAAATATCGTTGGAACATTCAACAAGTCCCTTTGTATGGCTTTGACCGCTGCTCCCAACTAAATTCCGTTTTGTTTATTTCGCTCTTCGGGGCATAGTATTTTGTTAGATACTGGGACCATACGCAGCTGGCCATGGGGGAAGAAAAGATCTCTATGTCCACCGCCATATGCATGCCATGGTTAAGATTATGTACTATTGATTGATGAGTATTGAGTTCTGCTCAACCCGGGGATAGAGGGCGTGAGCGGTAGCTAGCATATTTCACTACCGTTCATGAACAGTCTCAGTCAAACCGAGACTGCAATATTTCGTATGTGTCGTGTTCGGCCGTGCTAGAGGTCGTGAAAGGTGTTTCACCTTATATTAGCTTTCATAACCATACTCAATAAAACCGAGTTTGCTGCTTTCACTCTTGTGTTTGTTGCTTCCAAGAGATCCCCCTTTCAGTAGGTATGTGCCATACATATTTTGAACCATGAACACGTTATAATAATTGAAATTTAGTTTGTTTTTGTGTATTCCTAATTTTACTATTTTTTTTTAGAATTTGCTTCACTAATATTTTTGGGCTCAATCTTAAACTCATAGATTTTATTATGTAAAACGTCTAATTACCTTTGTTAATCCAATAACTGTGACAGTCGTAAATAGTTAATGTGATTTTCGTCCACATTGGTAATACTGTTAATATAGACATTAGACAACATTTTATTCCGAGTAAGTTAGGCCTCTGGCCAATAATATAAATAACATATTGTATATTACACAACTATACAGCAATATGACACAAATAGATAAAGAGACAAACAAATAAAGTAACAAACATAGAAATATATAGTACAGTGGAATGCGTAATGACTATTTCTGAATATAACAACCTCGGTGTGGCAAAACGTAGAAGAAAAAGTACAACTACTGACAAACATACCAAATTGAGTTTTTGTTGTTGAGCATGTAAAACTAGTTTTCTATAATTACTAAACATTTCGAAAGTTGCGTTAACTTAATATAAAAGGATCGGTACTCATTAAGTTATAGAAAACATAAATACTATTAAATTTACCGCCTATGACTTCGAAAAGGTATTAATTGCGTAAGCTGGTATAATACGAACATTTCATAACAACATGCATATCGTCTTCGATTTCTTGAGAGTTACATAGCAAACATATATGTTCATATGGGATATTATTGTGTCTGCCCGTTTCTGTGATTAGTGTTAGATACCTTTTAACATCCAAATGTGTTTTAAAATGTTGAAAATAATAAATAGCTTTGCTTGATTAGTTCATGTCGCCACGCCAATTTTGCAAGGCACAATCTACTAAACGCTGCTTAAAAATAGAAATAAATAATTGCTCATCACCTACATTTTCTGAAATCCACACACAACCAAAACCATATTTGAATAGTAAGGATTTAACACGTGTTGTCCAAGTTATTCTTATAACCTCATCAAGATTGCGGAGCATAATATAACACTGTTTCGGATATATTGTATTGTTATTTCGGATAAGATGTAGCCAATATGTTATACATTTACAATTGTAAGTAATAACAAGAAGAAATCTGCCGCATTCGCCACTTGCAAAAGCGTTAAAATGTATTTTTGTACAATTTTAAATATCAAAACAAAATTGATTTTGAGCATTTTCAATTCGTGGGGAGTATTCACATACCCATATTTCGGATCCATATGTTAAGACTGGCGCAACCATACCATTTCTTTGAAGTTTGTATAGTGATATAATCGATGTTTTACTTTCAATTGTAAGCATAGCTTATGCTTTAGTCCGTATTAGTTTTGGGGTGATTTATAAACCCATATACTTATAAAATGATGTTTGCATCCATGATAAACCCTGTTTCGTTTCCTCTAAGAAAGCACCCGTTTATAAAGACTATAATTTCTGTTTACTTTAGATTAATTCGCATTGTGAAAAATGTAACATTTATCTGAGATTGTAGGAGTATTGCTGTATCACTGCAGTTTGCCATGTCATCGGCGTATAAAACTGCAAATATATCACCAATATGTATACCGTTTGTGCACGAAAGCTTTAATTCGTCAATCAGTCATTAATAAAGAGTTTGAACATAATTTACATCCTTGTCCACACACTATGTTACAGTTAAATAAGCCAGTATAACTATCAATTCAATTCAATTCAATTCATCTTTATTTATTAGTTACTCAGTTTCACACAGGTGAAATGCATAAGTATATACAATTTACAACAAGTAGTTTTCAAATAGTCACAAATGGCAAATCATACATAAGCATACACAAACAACGATCACACATTTTTTGCAGGAGACCACTATTTAAACAGCTAATATCAATTTGTTAATTAGGTTGCATTGAATAATAAATTAAATGAGAATGTAATATAAATACCGCATATCATTATTATTTTTTTTTTTTTTTTTTTATTTTATTTTTTTTATTAAATGTTCATTTAGGACGAAACATAAAAGGACGAATGTATTGAATAATGAGTAAGTACAATACATTTTCCAATATGGACGTGAAACGTGTTGTTTACAGAAATCGAACCTATTTAATCTTTTATAGAACGTTTATGAATTAAGATAAAGTAGTTTATGCGTAAGTAAAGGGTGCTATCTCGACCAGTGCGAACGCATGATGGAAGATTATTGCACATGGCAATTAAAAGTGTCATATATTTAACACCCACTCCTTTCCTTATAAGGCTGTTTAACATCTCTTTATGATCAATAGCATCGAAAGCCCTACAAACAATCAATAAACACGCAATAAAATCTCCCGCCTTTTTTACGGATATACTTTTGAACTATTGATATTAACGTAACCAGATTATCTACAATGGAATAACCTTTTCTAAAGTCTGATTGGGTTTCATCAATCGTATTATGACTGTCTGCACAGGTTGATAATCTATCGAACATCATACCAGTTAAAATGTTGTTAAGTGTGTCTATAAGAGAAATACCGTGGAAGTTGTTAGCGTCATGTAATGAACCGGATTTGTGAAATGGACATAAGATACTTTGACCCCAAAGTATTGGAAAGACACCCGTATGCAATATTCTATTATACAAAGGTAGTAATATACCGATATGTCTGAAAGAGTGCATTTTACCATCTCTGCTAGTATTCCAGTAGGTTTACCAAGGTTCAAATCTATAACACCTTTATGTAGTACATGTAACTATTCTAAAAGTGAAAACGGGTCATATTAAACATGTCATCGATAACATGATTCTGTTGTAGAAGGTTTTTAAAATATATAGTGTTACGCAAATCTTCATCATACAATACGTGTTTAAAATGTTCACACCACTCAGAGTTAGAGACATGTTCAGTAGATATATTACTACGTTTGAGTATAAGCTTCTTTACCGTTTTTCAGAATTAATGTGTGTTATTCCGCGATTCTATTAGTTCTTGTTTAAAATTGTCCTTCCGTTCAAATTATTTTTACCATACTGCTTATTAATAAATCTATTTTTGCAATGTTTATAATATTGTAGGTTTTAATATATAAAATAAGTTGTGTCAGTTTTAAAATGCATACTAGCGTTTTTAATGCGCCTACAGCCATGCCAACCAGTGGTATTCGTAGTCTAAATCAGGTACGACCCTACCTTTTTTTATTAAAACAGGTTTTCTGAAGAATCTATATGTATAACATGGACACCAACTATCATTACACATATACACTGTATTATCATTACGTGGTCCGAGTATTAACTGTCATACCCCAACCCACCCCTTCTATAAGAAGCAAAAACGTGGTTGGCTGGGGGTATTTAATAAAACCTTAATTTCGACTTTAAAAAGTTGCATATTGTAAAATTAAAACATTTAGTAAGTAATTTTAAACAGGTTACGCAAAAAATGCGTTAAAACGTGTTTTATTGTCGAAATATGCGCTATAAAATCCTGCTAATATAAGTTTTTCCATCGATTAATAGAATTAAGGCGGGACCACGTAACGATGGTTTGGTGTTTTATAGCACACTTTCATTATTCCTATAATATAAACTGTTAAAACTTGATTATGTGATGATTATTTTTTTCTATTTTGATATCCAGCTTACTTTCTAGTATGATTAAATAAGAGTCATTATACAACACATGACTCATGTGGTTTAAGTTGAACGCACACTCTGTAGGGCTGACCATTTCAATTAACAGCTACTTAGTTGTATTGATATGTCATTTGATAACCTGCTTAAATATTCAGTTGTAAACGCCATAGCTATGTAATTATATATAATAGCGTGAAAGGTAATTGATTACATTGTTTCTGCAAGATAAGATTCCATATATGTTGAACATAAATGTTTATACCTGTATACAGGTGTGCATTTGAGCAAAACGCTCCAGTAAAGTACCGTCTTGCACTGTCTTAAGTAACACACATACTAATTAATGCATCCGCCGTTTTCATTTGCTTTTAGCATAAAACATGAGTAACTTCTCAATTTTCATTTCTTGTATAAACTGAAAATAAAATATTGGTTCTAATGCAACTATTATGTAACAAGATTTTCCATTGGCTAACGTCTAAAATTTGCCGGCGTAAAACGCGCGAGTTACCGTCTGAAAAGTGCGTGACGTCACACAACGTTGTAACAAGCGACGTCATTGTATGACGTCAACAAAATACCGTTACCGATGTGTTCGAATTTTCATGGAAAACAAGAGTGGATCTATAAATTTACTTTATATTTCTGGCATGTAAATGGAAAAGCATTAGAATTGAGATAACCATGCTAAGATTTTCAATCTGGGACGGTATGTGGTTGTTTTTTCGGTCTGAAATTACGTGACATTAAAACCACTCACATACTGTCCAGATTGAAAATCTAAGCATGTTAAATTCCCTGTATTGCAATGCGTTAAATGTCATTCAAACATCATATCAATAACCGGATATCTACGAAGAAGATAGTGTGTACTTACTTAACATAATCTCATCTGACAAAACTGTAAAATCGCGTCATTCATTTGTTATCTTATAATTAAGACAGAATATAACGCATGGTATTATTCTCTTCAAATTGAGCTCAGGTGCAGACTCCAGTTTCAAACATGTCACATTATATTTGTTATATGCAGTTAAACTGTTCATGAAGAACGAACAATATCAAGTAGCGGAGATATGTCATAGTTCGACTTTCTGCAATAATAACCGCTGATGTAGAAGGTTGTGTATGATCTGATATTAAATTTAGTATTGTCGAGTATTATTTTATTATTTCAAATTTATTACACGATGTATCTCTCTCTCTCTCTCTCAAAAAAAATAAATAAAATAAATAAAAAAATACAAAAAAATATAAATAATTAACAATAATAATAATAATTACAATAACACATAACGTCAGAACATGTGAATTGACAAGCATGAATTGCCATTTGTTCTGTACGCGTGATTTAGTTGGCTGTGTTCCGTGAATGGTGACTTTTTTGTTCGACCGTTATACCAACTTTGTTTCTTCGTATTTGCTCTAGAATTCATGGTAATATGTGTGCAATCTAAATTGACTCTGTTAATTATTTTAACTACATGTTCAATATTATCAACACATTCACATCGTATTTGAGTTTCTTCTGTTCCAATATATTTCTTTGACGTAGTACATGTACAATATAAATATTTCCGTAACAATGTTAAGGTATATTCCAATCCCTTATTTTTTTCCGGTAGAAATGTGATACCTGGCGCTGCGACAACTATGTATATCATATTCTATCTAGCAAAACGACTGCTAGCAAGATTATTTTTTTTACCGATAACAGATAATTCAATAGAATGAGCATCCATTCATGCTTCGCATTATACAGTCTTAAATCATACTGTCAAAGGAATTGGAAACTGATACAGTTAGTGAGTTACGATAGACGCTGGGCGGAGCAGAGACGGAAGAGAGTGTATAAAAGGTTGATACAACCTAAATTGAGACTTAGTAGTCCACAGTATGTAGTCCACACTTTATCGCGACTGTAAGAGGTAGAAGAATTATACGTTTTAGGAGTACACACATACAGTGCATATGGTCAGACGGAATTTTTTGTCTCAACGTAGTAATTAAGCAATGGATTTTTATTAAAGGTGAGTGTATTTATTTAAGAAATAAAACGGTGAGAGAACTTTTTTTTCTACAAAAATGTTAAAGTATTTGTTTGTACTAAATAGGGTAGTATGAATAGTAATTCAGCTTACCCTTATATATTTACAGTTATAGCAGTTATGTGTTATTGTTTTTATTTTAGAAGTAATTTAGACAGTTCTTATACTCGCACGAATTTTGAAAAAAAAGAAAGATAATGTTCTCGCCTGCTCATGTTCAAGATGTGCAGCGTTAAGCAGCGTATATATTTAGCAAACACCAACAGTGTATACGATATTATGAAAATACATCTTGGTTTGATACTCGTTAAGCAGCGTTTATAATTAGCAAACACCAACAGCGTATACGATATTATGAAAATACATCTTGGTTTGATACCCGTTAAACCGCGTTTATATTTAGCAAACACCAACAGCGTATAAGATATTATGAAAATACATCTTGGTTTGATACCCGTTAAGCAGCGTTTATATTTAGCAGACACCAACAGCGTATACGATATTATGAAAATACATCTTGGTTTGATACTAATTTTGAAAACAATATAATCATATATTAATCAGTTAGCACATAGTATAAGTATTTCAATTTCTGACATTAATGTTTACAGCAAAATCTTTTAATTAAATAATGCTTTTTTTTTAGTTTATCAAACAAATACGAGGTGTATATGATATTATTTCAGCCGTGATATAATTTTATTTCTTTTTCGTTTTACACGTTTCGTATGATAAACATCAAACATTTAATATGCTAAATATGTTTTACTCATTTACAACTGAGACAATTAAAAACTTTATGCTTGTAAATATTGCGATTTAAGTAGCATCTAACCTTTCGCAAATTAGTTGAAAATGCAAGTCTAAATGCAAATTAGTTATGAATATTGAAAAGAATAAAATGGTTAAATATGAATAATGATATTATGAAGAAGACTGATTTTCTCGTTACCAATCGATTCCATCTAACCGTAAATCGTTTACAAATAATAAAACCCTGGAGAATAACTTGATAATCATATATGATGATTTTAATCTTAACACAACAGAAAAATAATATGAGTTGATTGATTCAGTTGTTTATTGTATGCGAGACAACTTTTTGAAAACAAAAAGTAATTTCAATTAGTTTAACTGCTTTAAGTGATAACAATTGTAATGTTTTTCCAGGGGAATTCTGTTTTTTTAATAACCTGAAATGACTTTAACAGCATTCATCTGTCTACGATGTTTAAGTAAACACTAAACCCGACCACGTTGTGCAAGCAAATAACGGATTACGGAGAAGGTAATTTGTCCTGGCATCATATAGAGTTTAATTAACATTGTTGAAGTGATACGGGAAATAATTCCCGAGTGAGAAGGATTCTTGCGATATAGAAACGAGTGCGTTTTTGCACGAGTTTCTATATCGCAAGAATATTTCCCACGAGTGAATTATTTTCCGTATCACGACAAAAATGTTAAATGAACTATATAATATATAATCTGTGATGAATTTCTTTTCAATCGTCTTTTGACACAAGTATTCCTTCTTCTGTCACTCCTTTGTCGACAGCGCAGAGTAATATAATGACGTCAATTCAAATCCAACCCCTACTCCAAGTAGCGAAAACATGGTTCGCTGGGGTATGAAATAAAACCTTAATTTCGACTTAAACAGTTTGCATATTGTCAAATTAAAACATTTAACAGGTAGTTTTAAACAGGTGATAGCATGTTTCAGTAAAACAAGTATTTTAACGTGTTTTATTGTCGAAATATCCGTTAAAAAATCCTACTACATGTAATATAAGCTTTCCAATCGCTTAATGGAATTAAGTCGGGACTACGTAATGGGTTTCTTCAGCAATGATGCTTTTTTTTGTTTTTTTTAATATTCATGTATATGTAATAAATAATAAACGAATGTTTCTGGAATGTTTAATTTGATGTTTCGAAAATAAAAAACAAAACAAATGAAAGCGCAAAAATGCAAAAGATCCGACTGGAAAATCACATCTATTGTACGTCTATTGCCAACACAATATTGAAAGAACCAATGTCTGCTACATGTATGTAAGATATTATTTACAATCAAATAGTTCTTCAGTATTCCGTATGCTTTAAAACAATTACGAACATTACGTGGGCATGCCTTAATTCCATTAGCGATGGGAAAGGCTATATTAGTAGGATTTTATAACGGATATTTCAACAACAAAACACGTTTATAAACATTTTTTACTGAAAACATGTGATAAGCTGTTTAAAATTGGCTATAATTTGTTTTAATTTTATTTTACAATATGCAAACGGTTTAAGCCGAAATTATGGTTTTATTTTATACCACAGTCAATCTCGTTTTCGTTTCTTTGAGAAGGGGTTGGATGGGGTATGAACGTTAATATAATCGATAATAGGCTAGATCTCAATCTACCTAAGCAAATTAGTTTAATGCCATAGCCGAGTATCCCTCTGGCAGCAACTGTACTTTCGTTCAACAAAGAATTAGATTATTAATAAAGTATAATGCCCTATTGAAAGCAATTTTCCTACAAAAGAGTATGAGAGTGGACCTTGGAAACTGCCGAACACGACACATACGCAATATTGCAGTCTCGGTTTGATTGAGACTGTGCATGTAGTGAATTATGCTAGCTACCTCTCATCGCCCTTTAGCCCCGGGTTGAGCAGAACTCAATATTCATAAAATCAATAGTACATAATTTTAACCATCCCGAAGATGACATGTATATGGCGGTGGGCATAGAGAGTTTCCTCCCCCATGTCCAGCGGCGTATAGTCCCAGTATCTAACAAAATACTATGCCCCGAAGAGCGAAATAAACAAAATGGAATTTAGTTGGGAGCAGCGGTTATGAAGCCTGCGTATCACAAGTAACAGTCAAAAGACTAAATTAAAAAGCAGACAACATATCCTATGAGTGGTTAAACATATTCCAATCTCTTATATCGAGCGGAGTAGAGGAACCACCGAATCGAAAATTAAGTAAGAAAACAACAGCAATTGAAAATGTACCACTGATAACTAAATATAAGTGTCGGTCTCACCGATCTCCAAAGATCAAATGAATAACAGTCGAGATCGTTCTTGACTATTTTCGCGCACCCTAAACGCCGTAATGAAACTACCTAAACTGCAATGCACGATAGCTAAAGCGTATTATGGTTGTTTTATTTGTTTAATGATTTGGAAACTTTTGTTTCTATAATATAAACTTAAAGTATGGTACATCCCTAACACAAAAGGGTAGGCAATAGGAGTACCGCTTTGGAGAAATCAGTGGAAAATAGTATGTGTTTTATAGTACATGTTATGTACATGTATAATTATGTAAGTGGTTGTTATAACAGTACAGTAAGAAATGCATGCATCGTGCTGTTATTGTATAATTGAATCACATAACGTCCCTTGTTACCAGTGTCGAACACCCATTTAATATTCTATTTTATGACATACGTGTAATACAACCTGGAACGATCTTGATTGGTTTAGTTAAGCCTGTAACACTACGCAAGTTTATTAACTGAAAACTATTTTATTTATTACAAATTCACCCAGATCTGAGTCATAAACATATTATTTTTGACAGCTTATAAAAATAATGCACGTTATACAAAACATTGTTGTTGGTTTGATAAAAAGTTGGCGTACACTGCTATTTGTAAAGAGATAAAACACGAACTCTTTTATACGAAACGTTATGTGTGAGACGCGACGTTACGACGTCACATATTTTATGACGTTCTGACGCTACAGTGTGTCTGACGTAGTGGCGGTTTTATGTCCCTCTGAATTACTAATTTGATTGCAATGTTATTTGATAAAAAGGATCTTAAACTCGTTCTCATTCCATATAAGATTTATGAAACTCGTTATGAATTATTTTTAATTTTAACTCGCCAAAAGGCTCGTTAATATTAAAATATTTCATAACTCGTTTCATAATTCTTATATGAAATGGGAACTCGTTTAAGATCCTCTGTGTGTGAACAGACCATTGACATTTTGGTGTCTCTTTTCCCCCGAGTAAACAAAACAAATTGTATGTTTTAAACATGTACAGTAGTTAAAGATAATAACCCGCTAAATAACGACACAATTACACTACAAATCTGTTTATCAAAACTCTATTCAGGTGTTCAGGCCATGTACCAGTGTTTATGTGCAGATTAAAAGTATAGGTTTTTTAACGGGTTCTTTACAGACCCGTGATGGAATTTGCGTAAAATGATTAATGATTTGATTCTTAATTCTTCAGTTTTGGTGTTTGACTTGGCTGCTTCAAGATGAATGGCCACCCTTTTTGTAGTATTAAAAAAATTAACTCTTAAACATCATATGAATATTTCTTGATAGTCTCGGAAAGAACATATATTTAAAACCGCTACCAATTTGCATGTAAAAATAAGTATTATTTGCATGACGTAGATACTACTATTACCACTGCGTGACTGCACGGGGAAATGAGAGAGTCTGAATTGTATAGCTCCACAACTATTGCCAGATAATTGATAAATACATTTACCTGTGGATTAATTCACCTGTTGAAAGTTGTCTACGTCATCAAATAAAATCTTATCCTCGCCTTTCACAGATATTGCAATGTGTGAATTGTAAATATATATTGTACTATATAGATGTTGATTGAAATAAACATAAGCATGTTCAGGAAACAAAACATGGCCGGTGAACTTTAAAGCCGTTTATATTGTGTGTATAGAGTTTGGATTCTCAAAATATATAAGTCCTATATATTCCTTATCATCAGGGGGTTTAGAAACGATGTACATATGATGTAATATTTGACTGTTGTTGGCGGGGTAGCTACTTTAAAGAAACAGATGAGTCGATGCTCGTGATTTTTATTGAAGCTTGCTTTCATATAAATTGAGTTCTTTAATTCATCATACACTCGCCAAATTCATGACTATCAATTATTACTTTGATAATTATAATGATAATTATAGTATTAAATTAATGCTGACAGACATATATCCGTGATAACCCTGATAAATGATAGTATCTGAGAAATAGGAGAATACAGCGAAGCTCATAAAGTATAATTAATATGGTTAGTTATTTTCATCTGTGAACACGGAAGAAAATACGTAAAACCCATCAAGTCATTTATTTTCTTGACAGGAACTTGCTTTCAAATTAATTATATTTACTTTATCACTGATGGTTTTTAAACCTGTTACTAATCGGTAGCTACAAACTGGTTGTTATTGGAATGTTAAACAACTGGCGTGTCTAATTTAAGAGTCGTCTTAAAAAATAAGGATCATTTAATATACCCATAGGAAACCTTGTGAAATGATCTGCATTTTAAATTAAATTTCGTTATAGAAGCATGTAAACAACAATTAAATTATAATTCAATTCGCGGCTTTGTCGAATATGTATTTTAAAATATCCTCAAATCATAGTTATGGCGGATATGTCGGAAAGGCATCGCTTCAGAGAATAAGAAAGTGTTAACATTTCTCTAAATACAAGTGTATAAGTACACGTGTGTGTTTATTTGACGAGGACGATAACACAAACCAACAGCAATCATAGGAACATGCAAACTACATATTTGAGAGATAAGCCAGCAATGTAAGATAAGGTGCGGTTGTTCGTGTCCACCGTTGTGTTCTATTGATGGTAACTGCGGCCATGATTGGTGACGTATTTAACACATACTTGCACACACTTATTACAAGGTAAATCAGAGAAAAACGAAAGTTACATTATGACACCTGTGTGTTTGTTTGTTGTTTTTTAAATCGATTATTGAAGGAGGAAATGTACAAGAGTGTGAAAGATTGACCTTTGAAAACGGCCGAACACGATAAGTTTACATTAACATATTGTAATAATATGTTAAATTCGCCTTGACTTTTGAAACATCTTAAATACTGACTGCCAACAGAAAACAAGCACACATATATAGATTAAGAGTATTTGGTACATTGTATTATCTATCGTCTAGATAAACGGCTGAAGAGGGAACGTCTTTGGAAATGTTCATGCTATTGGCCATTTACAGTGATGGGCGGCAAGAAATAGCACAGACCTTAAAGACAACTGTTTACATATTCCATCATATGTCACTTTAAAAGTGTGAAATGAGCGGACAGGCTGTGGACCCTATGATGACGTCTACCTAAAGCCCAAAAGGACGGTGACGTTTGATGGTTGTCTGCGGTCTTGTCTTGTGTCGTGCCCTCAATGGTTTATTCTCTTGTTGCTCTGGCTTCTGCCATGGTGTACCATTTTTGTGACTTTTTGCCTATTTTCTTTTTGTATTTAGATATACATGAGCATCTTTGTGTTTTACTTATATTGCCTATTAATGCTGCCTTGTTGGTTGAGAATATTTCATTGCGGGGCTAACTTTATTTACACTGTCCCGTGTTATTGGGATTACAGTAGGGCAAGTGTGAGGTTTGGTGCACCCTAGAACCTGGTTTAAACCCCCAGCGGCCTTTTTTGCCACGGACCGTTCCAGTGCGGTAGCCCTATTGTCAACCCTTTGATGTTTGCGATGTCTTATTTGGACTTTTATTCATCTTTAATGTTGTTCTTTGTTTCTATGTGTTTTTGTGGTTGACTGTCGTCTTGAAGGCTACTTGTCCTGTTCGATTTATATATATATATATATTAAATGTGTGCACTGTTGCACGTAGAGCTGAAACTCCTAAATGTTATAGATATGACAAACAATCCTGATTTAACCTGATATTGAAGCATATATGTGAGGTAGGACATTTCATCAGTTGCATTTTTGTAACGCTTATGTGATCATGAAATGGAATGACAATTTAGATTGTTCCCGTTCTGTATGGGTGAAAATTGTTAGTATTATACAAATGATTAGATTATAAAATAATATTCACCACCAATGGTGCAGCAAAAATAATGATTAGGGAAAATTCCAAATTCCCCTGCGGGTTCGAATCCCTCTAGGGACTCGTCTTGTAAGTGAGAAAGTATAGCTTTTTAAGGATGGTGAGCGGTATACTGTATTGGTTCTACGCACAAAAATGTGGGCCGTCTGCCTACACCATTAGAAACACTAAACAACTGACCATGATATATAGCCTTAGATGCGCTTAAAGTGACGTAAAACACCATTCAACCAACCAGCCAACCAATCTTTGAAATGACAGCACCAACAGTAATGACATTTAACCAATGTGCACTCAAATGCAACCGAAACTTAAGCAATATCAAGATAACGCAATAATTAAAGGTGAATGGAAACCCTTAGTATTACCAATTAACAAATTTAACTCTTAAACATCCTATGAACATTTCTTGATAGTCCCGGAGAGAAACATATATATAAAACCTCTAATATGGTGTATGTACAAATACGTATTATTTGCATGAGGTAGATACTACCTTTACAACTGCGTGACTTCACGGGGAAATGTGGTAAATTTGAATTGTAAAGCTGCACAACTGTTGCCAGATAATTGATAAATACATTTACCTGTGAATTAATTCTGCTGTTCTAAGTTTTCTACGTCATCAAATAAAACCTTATTCTCGCTTTTCACAGATATTGCAATGATATCTATTATCGAGTAATGATTTTGATTTAAATAAACATAAACATGTTCATGAAACAAAACATGGCCGGTGAACATCATTGACACGTTGTTCAAATGCCAGCAAAGGTAATATGAAGAATGAATATACGATTCATGTTTGCGCGTTATTAATATGTGGTCTCTTTAATCCATCAATCAACTTTAACATTGATTGCTATACTGCTGGTATTGAATAGTGCTTTCATTGTATACTTTACTTCTTGTGCATACGTATGTACTTTGATTTGCTGTTGTTCTGCAATATCGAAGAAACACATCTGTAATGCCGTTAAGATATTTATAAGTTGATTTATTTCTTAGAACCTGTAAATTGATCTCTTAAGTTTCTTTAGCACGCACGTTTTTAAATACTCATCAAACGGTGTTTGGTAGACGAGAATTTCTCCCAACATTGTAGCAATATTATAACTGAGGTCGAACACATCCTTCAATATTAACGTTGTATTCACATAAGCAAGAACGTGTATGCGTAGTAATGACAACCGACAACAATTGAATCCGATTACAAGAGTCTGTTTTTCATCGACACCAATTATACGATCTAAATCATGAATCTTTTTAGTATAACTTGAAAGTGATGCATTTAAAAGTGTATATTCGGTGTTGTGTGCGCACTAGTTCGGGTTCGTAGGTAATTTATCTGCATAGGGTATAATACTACATGAAAGGCAATATTAAACAAACACAATGATATGCTTCAAGTTGCTCAGCTAAAAGTAGATTCAAAAGTCGAACGTGCAATGTAACATTCAGAGAAATGCAGGCATCCAAAAGCACCAATTCCGAAACAACATCAACTGCATTGATAAACAGAAGCAAAGTAGGAGACAGCAGAAACATAAAAGGATTTAAACATTGGTACTGCCTTGGAACAGGCAGTGGTAAACAAGGACCCTGGGTGTTTAAACTAGGTTATATGGTGCACCAAACATCACTCTTACACTAGTGTTGTATCAGTTTAACAGGACATTACAGATATGGAAATCCCAGATGGAATATATCCTTTTAAAAATAAGCATTTATTGAAAATACAAGTTAAACACATAAATGGTCATATATATATTTGGATATAAAAACAAAATCAGGGAAAATTTCTAAGTAGGTACTCAGTTATTTGACAGAAACCAGAGCAACGAGACAATAAACCGAAAATAGCACGACAAGACGATTTTTAAGTCCAACATTATAATCATTCATTCATAACAAAAGATACATGTGTTAATCAGGAAGTTAGTCAGAAAAGGCTAAGACCCGTTAGTATTACAACTCACTGCATGTTTAGTGATTGACCCCTCTACAGTCAGTCATTACGCTTCATTTTTCCCTTGTGTGATGACTGGACAACCTCTTGGGACTCTATGATTGCACCAGTCCTACTGAAACCCCGACCAAGGGAGGTAGGTGCAGGATCTTTTGTCCCTCGGGTTTTCTGGTCGTACCCTAGATTGGTTTTCTCTTGGCTGCAACTGCTGTGGTTGTTCAGTACAATTCTGGATACATCCTGTGATGTTTCTTATTTTATATCTTATATAGCTTTACAACAACATCTTAGTGTTTCTTTTGTTAGTTTCTCTGGATGTCGACTTTATTATTAGAGAATTCTTATTGATGGAAAGTAGTTTTGTTTACACTGTCCTGTCTATTTCGGCGCTGCTAACAGGATAATAGCGAGGATTTTGTACATATAAAATCGATCAAGCTAACCTGTAGGCCTCATTGCCTACTGACCGTTCCGAGTCGGTAACCCTGTCATCACCACGTTGTCGTTTTCCTTGAATAATTAATTTAAATGCTTGTTTGTAGTACAGTGCGGACCTACGATGACATTGCGTTTGTACGATGTGGTTTCTTTAGGACCCTATATCTCATTTTTTTGTTTAGGCAGCCTTTATACTACAGACAAAATGCAACAATAACAGTTTACGAGTACTATATACCGCAGACAACTGTTGAGCATATTCTAAATCAGAATTATACGCCATTAAAAACGCAAGTTTGGTAGGAAACATGGATTTCGCATAATTCCGATTTTACTTCTTTCAATACATAAATTTGATCGGTCACCAGATGTGTAGGGAATGTGGATAATTTCTAACATGCACATAACACTACAATCGATCTTGGAGACATTTTAATTAAAAATATTAAACACTAAATAAAAATAAACAAAACGTGCACTTGTAATGGCGTTAAGTATATATATGAAGGGTATAAATAAACTATAATCACGAGAATATGAGATGGTGTACATAAATTATAAGCGCACAAACGCGGCATGGCGTAAATGTATAATAATGACTCTCATGGTATATAGACTTATTGTAGTCACGCGAAATGGATTCAAATTACATTTGGTTTAGGTGACGTTTATGTCGACCTTTGCCTTTCAAAATTAAGCTTAATTAAAACGATAAATATCTGGTAAATGTCATAATATCAGCTATGTTTAGAATGAAAAAATTAGAACATGTGATATGTAACACCTTTACACTTGATTGCTATTTAACTTTTGACATAGAATGGATGCAAATGCATCGATTATACCAGCTGTACTGAGTGATAAGGACACTACAGCGCATGAAAATCATGTAGCATAACTTGAATGTATAAACATACAGATGATGTTCAACATAAATTTCGTTGGAACATGTGTTTTCTATTTGTTGACATCAATTGTCCGGCACCAGAAAGTAAGTTTCTTTGGTGAGTAGCTCCGCAGCTGCCTCGTCGATTTCCCCCGGTAGACACTGACTTTTAGTCGAATTGCATGTGTAGTTTTCTGTTTATATTGACCCTAAATAAATGTGAAACACAGTTATTTGCCGATACAAACATGCAATAGAAAATGATATAATGACGTATTAGTATTTTTTATGAATGTAAATGGTGTATTACTTTATTACTGTAATCGTTCACTCCAGAGTTTGGACTAGAATTGATTATCTTTTTCAGCGTATTGTATTTTGGTGACAGCTGTTTTATCGCCGTTCATCCAATTTGAGATAATAATATTACCTGCAACAACAATAACAACATAAAAGTAAGCATGTTTAAACAATAATATATGACAAAATCTCACAAACCAGCTCTACCTTTTATGGTACAAACCTTTCCCAAAAGCGGAATGCGAATTGAGACCTTCGTCTGAAACCTGGGACTTTGGTTAACGTAATGGATAAAATAGATGTATTGCAATATAAATAATTCATATAAACTGACAACATGGGTTAAAAGATAAGAGTGGCTAGCCAGGAAAATGAATGCTAATATCGAAACTATTCGAACTGACATTATTCTGTTTTACTCATACCGTATGTGCGAAGATGTATAGGCTAGTAAAGCGTATCATCAATAATGGATACCATAATCTAGCAGGCGGAAAACTAATTCATATACACCGTTATCGGTGTGTTATTGTCTTCCCAGATACCATAATTAATAAGCAACTGTTACCAAGAATCTTCGATTGAAAAAATATAAAAAGATCGGACAGGGAAAGTAGCATTCGAGGAGGACAGTCAACCACAAAACACAGACACAAACACGCAAACAGACAAACCAGAAGGCAAAAGTAAAAATAAATACAACACAAAAGGGTTGACAATAGGGCTACCGCCTTGGAACGGTCAGTGGCAAAGTAAGCCACTGGGGTAAAAACCGGTTCTAGGGTGCACCAAACCTCATACTTACCCTACTGTCATCCCATTAAAACAGGACAGTGTAAATAAAGAAATCCCCGCCATGATTTAATCTCTAACCAACAAGGCAGCATCAATAGGCAATATAAGTAAAACACAAATATGCTCGTTTAAATATAATATAAACAAAAACAAATGCCTAGAAAGCCACAATGAAGATACTCAATGACTTGGCAGAAGCCAGAGCAACTAGAGAATAAACCATTAAGGGCACGACAAGAAAGGTTATAGACAAACATCAAACGCCACCGTCCCAATGGGCTTTAGGTAGGCGTCATCATATTGTTAAAACCGTAGGCTTTACTGTCGGCGTAAGAGTTGTTGCATCTGACATTACCGCTCAGGAACAGGCTCAATAACACCGAATCTACTGCTTTTCTCTCTTGTTTGGGCTTTGTTGCTTCCAATGGATCCTCTTTTCAGTATTTATTTATAGAAACATCGTTAGCAATATTGTTAATGTAATATATGCATTCATACGTATTTTATATCTGATTATTTTATATAAATATCACATTCTTACCATCACCCTCTCATGAATGTGATATTTATTTTATTATACCGAAATCCGCTCGTGCCAGAATAAGGTTCATTTTAAATACAGATTTAACTTTGCCGGATTTTTTTCTTTTTTTTTTCTTTCAAAAACAACTTTTTTTAAAATATGTCTATGAAAGTTATATCGTAGGCTTGTAAATAACGTAACTAAGAAAATGAGTGGTAATTTATTAAAATTAGTAAAGTACTTTTGAAGTTATAATGAATTAAACATAGCATTTCACCATACTGAGCCGATGACGTCACCGAAACAGTACGCACTCCAACGCGCATCAAAGCTCCGCATGCGATATTTTTTAATATCACCCTGCGATTTACTATCACCCTGTACTATCACCCTCGCGTGAGATAGTAAGAAATTACACATTGTTGTCTATGGGGATTTAGCATGGGCGTTTTATGTGAGGTATAATAATAAAAATGATCAAAGACTGCTTGTAGATAAAACGGGTTAAGAGTAATATTACTACAGATGCTATGCCTCTGTTTGCAACGTCAATGTAGTTTGGTTTGTAATATTTCAATTTACAAATAGAAACGACATATTCAATTGAGGTTGGAATCGCGTGATATGAATTATGTTTTGTGTTTGTGTGCATAAAGAATACAATATAGTCATTATGTGGTCCGAGTATTAACTCTCATATCCAATCCAACCCCTTCGCGAAAACGAGATTGGCTGGGGTATGAAATAAAACCTTAATTATGGCTTAAAAGGTTCGCATATTGTAAAATTAAAACATTTAATATGTAATTTTAAACAGGTTATCACACTTTTTTTCAGTAAAACATGTTTTGTTTTTTATAAAATCCATCTAATATATTAAAGGGACACACGGCAATCTTGATTTTTTTAAAAACTCACGGCGTCCCGTTAGTTTTCGTCTTAACTTGCATTTGTTAAATCATTAACATTAATTGTTAGAACAGTTCAAAGCAAATTATTTTTACATATTACTAACTTTTTTATTGCACAAATAATATATTTAAAAACAATTTAAAATAGTGAAGATAATTGAAATCTCAATTTTTTATTTAATTATATGCAAGCAGTTTTAAAGTGAACATGACGCAGGATAAGTAAATCGACAAGCAAATTTAAATGTTTAAATAAAACTCAAGATTGCCATGCGTCCCTTTAAGCTTTCCCATCGCTTTATGAATTTAAGTCGGGACTACGTAATGAATGTATAGTGATAACTTTCTTAAGCGAGATACACAGATTTTATGAAGATTTTATCGAGATAATAATCTAAATGTGCCGAGATTGTATTGTATTTTTTTGTATTTTCATGGTTAAGTGCATTTCTGCTATACTGGTATGATATAAAAAATACAAATCGACTGAAGTAACATCGCGATAATTAATGTTTTGACGAGTTATACATCGATGTATGACGGTATTAGACAGCCTCGACACGTGTACTGGCGCCTACTATACAATGCGTGTATCATATTCTGCATGCACATATATAAGGAGCGATTTTATTTCAGATTCTGCAAAATAACTAAAATATATCATGCACCAACATATATATTTAGACCATTAGTAATATTTAAAATAACAATACAGTTTCTCGTTCCGTCATTACATTTGTGTTCAAAAGCAATACAAATAAATGATCATGTACATTCGAATGAACATATAAATGAAAAGAAAAACTAAATGAATAGAACGGTGTATTTAATCATGCTTCCCCATGTTAACATGTCTCTTTGAAAGTTCTTATATAGATACTGGGAATATATCCGAAGACAAACGTTATATGTGTAGTTATATCGTCCAAGTCATTATCATTGTTCTAGCTATCTCGCAGCAAAATACATGCCTCCATAATAGTTCTCTTAGAATTAATTCTACCAAGCATAGACAGCTTAACCCACCATATGTACTGACTGTATGTAAAAAAAGAGTATGATAATGGACCTTTGGAAACGGCCGAGCACGACACATACGAAATATTGCAGTCTCGGTTTGATTGAGACTGTTCATGAGTGGTAGTGAAATATGCTAGCTACCGCTCGCGCCCTCTAGAGCAGAACTCAATATTCATAAAATCAACAGCACAAAATTTTAACCATCCCGTAGATGGCATGTATATGGCGGTGGACATGGAGTTATCCTTCTTTAACGTATTCCCCATGTCGTACGGCGTATGGTCCCAGTATCTAATAAAATGAAATGCCCCGAAGAGCGAAATAAACATAATGGAATTTAGTTGGGAGCAGCGGTTATGAAGCCTGCGTATAAAAGCTGTGTATTCCGTCCGCTTTACGATTCCTGAGTTCAATATGTGATATTAATGTTTATTTTGTAGTAGTCATGTAGTTAAATAAAATAACAATTATCTTGTTTCAACGATACCTCTATATGTTTATATTGAATGGAAATAACATTTAGTTACTGAAATATCGCAAATGCATTTTGTTTACGAGTGTTACAGTCATTTTTTATCCTTTCTAAGTTTATTTAAATGACACCCTTTCCCTATATTTTCTATGGTTATATTGATAGTTCGTGTCAATTAAAGCATTAACACACACCGATTAGAATATGAGGATTTGCGACATAAACTAATTGACAAAACTGATACATTAAAAAGATAACGATGATGCGAATTTTAATCTGCAACGGTATGCGAGTGGGTTTACGGTCTGAAAATTTCTTTTGAAACGTACATGTAACGGTAGCACAGTGGTAAAACGTAAACATATATAAATGTATTAGTGCCAATTTCTCGACAAGATTGGATTTCCTCGCTGCGGGTCGATTCGATCCCACCGTAGACCCTAAACAAATGTATGCTTTGCACATAATGAAACCCACGAGCATAGCATGATAATTTACAGCACGATGATTGTAATCTTAACACAATGACAAAATAATATGACTTGATTGATTCAAATTAGTTAGGCTACACGTGACAACCATTTTAAAAATCTAAAAAAAACTGCTTTAAGTGATATACTTTTTTCCAAAAGTAAATTCTGATTTATTTTCACCTAATATGATTTTAAATGAAATTATATTTCTATGTCGTTTGATTGAAAATGAAGCACGATACAAGTGTATACATTTTATTTTCATTTTTATCAAAAAGGCTATGCCTTAGTATAGCCAAACATCTATAATAATGGGTTGGTTATTTTAATATAGTTTCAGTTATTAAAAGCTCCATTATACATGTCATACATAGCGACTTCAAACGAGTTATTCATATTTACTAGAAGCAAGAGTTACGTCGGGTTGTCTCAAACTAGCGTAACGCCACATCTTTTTAGAAAACCTAAACATATTTAACATTGAAGCATTGATTAGAACGAAATAAGACACGTTTTGTTTGATGTGTGAATATTTGTAAAACGGACGTCTGGATAACCGTAGCCTCTGATGACTGTATCCATTTTTTGGTTTGCAAACCGATGTATTTAATACATAGAACACATTGAAAAGAGTTCATCAGAATGATTCGATTTAAGATATGAAATATATAATAAACTGGTCTGTTTGCAATGTTTAATCTGTCATTTCGAACAAAAGCACTTTGAGAGATAGAAAAAAGACAGTTTGGGGTTTACATGTATCTGTACACAGGTTGGGCGGACAAAATCACCTCCTTGGCGAGGTTTATCTCCAACAAAGTATTGCAAGAGCCATAATATGTCAGAGGTAATTACAAATATTGCAAGAGCCTTAATCATGTTAATCTGTCTGAAGTTATTAAAATTTAACAAAACATAAAATGTTTTGTACGCCTTATTTTGTTGTATTCAAACGTATTTATATTAGTCTATCAATCAAGGAAAGGCTCATTTCTAAGAGATACAATGTATCATATTTTACTTACGAACGTGAATAATACAATTGCTGGACTTGATATAAGCGGCGGCATTTCATCGATAAGGTGAGCTACCGATATGAATTGTTTTCAATAATATATCAAGAGTACATTCTTTGTTGCTGTCTAGGCTATTGTTTTTTTCTTTCGTATTTATATATACACGAGCATCTTTGTGTTTTACTTATATTGTATATTAATGCTGCTTGTTGGTTAGAGAATAGTTCATGGCAGGAATTTCTTTATTTACACGGTCCCATTTAATTGTAGGGTAAGTGTGCGGTTTGGTGCGCTCTAGAACCTGGTTTAACCCCCAGCGGCCTTTTTTTGCCACTGACTGTTCCAAGGCGGTAGCCCTATTGTCAACCATGTTTGTGTTTATGACGTCATTTGCCTTTATGCTTTGTTAACATTGCCATTCATGTTTGTCCTTTTGCGTGTTTTGGGGTTTACTGTGTTCTGTGAAAGTTGCATTTCCTGTTCGACTTTTTTACTTGTTTGTATTATAATATCAACATTGATTCTCGACTTAAAAGAATCATCGATGGTCAGGACTCAGAATAGTAAAGTATCCCTCTAGCAGCAATTGTAGCATCTTTTAACACAGTTATGCCACATAATCGATTCCTAATAATGTATATTGTACTTTTGACAGCAATTGTCTTAAACATCTGAGCAATTTCGAGATTGGTCTTCACTCTATGCACGCACAAGAAACGCCAGACTGAAATATCTAAATGGTATTGCACGATAGCTAGCTAAAGCACATTATTGCTGTTGTATGTGTTTCTGGATTTGACAACTATTTTTGATAAAACATAAAATATAAGTGAAACATCCCAAATATATGTGTTGAAAATAGGGGTTGCGTGACTCTGAGCTCACATGTGCACTGTTTAGAGACCAATCTGCTTAGGAACAATCTGGACAAGATTGTTGATTTCATAGTACACTATGTATATGCAGAGTGATAAACACAACATTGCTTATTAACTTTACATTACGTGTACCGAATATTAACTTTCATACCCCATCCAACCCCTTCTCCAAGAAGCGAAAATGGCGTTGGTTGGGGTATGACATAAAAAATAGAGATATAGGGTCCTATAGAAACCACAGCGTCCGAACGCAATGGCATCGTAGGTCCGTACTGTACTGCAAACAAGGACTTGATAATACAATGAAAGAGACAAAAAACAACAGAAAGGGTGGTGAAGACAGGGTTACCGACATGGAACGGTCAGTAGGCAATAAGGCCTACTGGTTAGTTTGAATCGATTTTATATGCGCACAATTCTCGCTATTATCCCGTCTTCAGCGCCCAAATAGACAAGACAGTGTAAACAAAACTACATCCCATCAAAAGGAATTCTCTAACAATAAAGTCCATATCCAGAGAAACTAACTAAAGAAACACACACAAAATAATAAACATCTCAGGATGT
Source organism: Cyrtodaria siliqua (assembly GCA_037043455.1). Lineage (NCBI taxonomy): Eukaryota > Metazoa > Mollusca > Bivalvia > Adapedonta > Hiatellidae > Cyrtodaria > Cyrtodaria siliqua. The sequence continues at coordinate 245,764 of JAWPHD010002196.1, forward strand.
ATCCAGAATCGTACTGTACAACCATAGTAGTTGCAGCTAAAGAGAAAACCAATCTAGAGTACGACCAGAAAACCCGAGGGACGAAAGCTCATGCACCAACCTCCCATAGTTGAGGTTTCAGTAGGTACAATCATAGAGTCCCAAGAGGTAGTACAGTCATCGCACAAGTGAAAAGTGAAGCGTAATGACTGACTGTAGAGGGGTCAATCACTAAACATGCAGTGCGCTGTAAAACCAAAGGGTAATATTCTTTTCTGACGAACTTCCTGATTAAATTTGTAAAGCGGTCAGGAAACTCGTCAGACCCATTTAACTTTCGAAGTTTATAGACCAAATCTCCATAAAATGAGGGTTGTGATATGCCTAGTCGCAGAAGTGTTTTAAGGTTGTTGTTGTACCTTTCCAGCAGACCCTCGTTGCGGCGGTAGAATTTAGAGAAAGATCTACATAGTTTGTGATAACGAAAATCCTGCTGAAGAAGTTTACTTGTAATAACTTGATTTCCATCATTGAAGTCTATAACATCATTACACGCTCTAGCAAATCGAATGCGCTGGGAGATATACACCCCGTATGAGGTAGCACGGGGTACATCTCCATCCAGGTGTGGATAGTTAACGATGTTAAATTTGAAATCATCTCTCTTATCATAGATTGTAGTATGAATACAATCATTTGAAATCGAGAGATGGAGATCGCGAAATGCTGCTACTGTATCCCAACTGTTGGCTTTATTCAACATGAGCTCTGGTGGATTAATGTTAGTAATCATATCAGCAAAGAACGGATTATCAATATTGAGTATGTCATCAAGATACCAAGAAGTATTATTAAAGGCATCAATAATTTCACCCTGGCTAGCAGGTGACAAACTCAACATAAAATCTCTTTCATAGCAGTACAAAAACAAATCTGCAACAAGTGTCGCACAGTTAGTACCCATAGCAATACCAACAACCTGGCGGTAAATAGTTTTACCGTATCTTATAAAGATGTTATCCAGAAGAAAAGATAAGGCTTTACAAACATCAGTACAAGTCCACAAATTATACTTATCAATGGGGGCGTTAGTAAAGAAAGCCCTGACATTATTACAAGCTAGAAAAGAAAACCTTAATTTCGGCTTAAAAGGTTTGCATATTGTAAAATATGAACTTTTAATAGGTAATTTTGACAGGTTATCGCATTTTTTCATTAAAAAAATGTTTTTAAACATGTTTTATTGTCGAAATGTCCGTTATAAAATCCTGTTTATATAATCTTTCCGAACGCTTAATGGAACTAAGGCGGGACCACGTAATGTATATGTGTAGTTGTTATCAAACTTTAGTAAAATTTTGCGAAACACAGACCATTGAAATATTGTATGTGTTTTGTTTTTCCCCCCTAATTAAACAAAGCATGTGCTATCTTTTAAGTTGTGTAGTATTTAAAGAAACACAGTCGATTCGATGTTCAGGAATTGTTATGAAGCTCCATGTCATATATTAACTGGAATTCTTGAATTCATCATCAACTGGCCAAGATCGTTACTTGCAAGCATAATGTTGATATTTAAACTGATAACTTTAGTGCTAAATTAATGCCGATAGGCATACATCCGTGATATAACTGATAAATGACTTCATCTGAGAATTAGGAGAATAGAAGGAAGCTCATAAAGTATAATTAAATTTCTTAGTAATTTAAAAAATGTCGTTTCGCATTTGTGGCACCGGCAAAAGCTACTTAAAATGCCACCATGTCATTAATTTTCAAGACAGGAACCTGCTGATGAAAACCGTGTTTAAAACATATTTATATTTACATTACTGATGGTATTAACTCATCTATTTAAACCTGCTATTCAGAAAAACTAACTGGTTATTGACTTGGTAACTTGGAATAAAACACAATCGGCCGTCTAATGCAAGACTCGTGTTACAAAAAAGGTTAATTAACAAAGCCAAAAGGAATTAAAAGGTTAAAACGGCCACATTTAAATGATACCTTTTAAAATATGTCTGTCTAAATCTCCCTACATCATAATCATTGCGGCCATTTTGGAAAGATGCCCTTTTAGAAGTAGAAATTATTGACATTTCTCTAAAAACACATGCATGAAGTGTGTGATTTATTGGCCTGAATAGTTGACGAAGGCGATAGAAACATTAACAGAGACCAATCAACTGAACATACACATGACACTTAAGAGCTAAGCAAGCAATTTAGGATAGGATGTGGTTGTTGATGTCCATCGTTTTGTTTTGTTGACTCTAACTGCGACCATGCTTGCTGATGAACTGCAGCTGCACAAATCATACCTTTATGAGAACTATTCGATGAACATTAGGACGTTTCAGCGAGAAAAAAAGAATGTGTTTTTTATTTGAACTTGATAATAGAGAAAATGATATGTTTATATTTAAATATTGTAATATATAGCATTAGGTAGAATTCGCATTGCTTTGTGGACTATGGGTCACACTAATATTGGATGCCGAATATAAAATAGATATAGGTTAGGAATGTTGAGTATAATGCAAACTATATGTGTTTAGTCTAGGTAAACTGTTTACGCGGAAACATCGTCGGAAATTTCGATGTTAGTGACCATTTACAATGAAAGGCGGCAGGAAATGTCAAATGTACCAATTATTATATTTCATTTGTTAGCATGGAACAATACGTGTTTACACATCGCATTCTTATCACGCTGGCAATTACAAGTAGAGTAGTATTGATAACAACATTATATTTGTATAAAGTAGAATCTCTCATTTACAGATTGAGGACCGTATGATGACGTCTACCTAAATCCTCAAAGGACGATAGCGTCTGATGCTTGTCTTAAATCTTGTCTAGTCGTACCCTTAATGATTTGCTCTCTTGTTGCTCTGGCTTCTGCCAACTCACCGTGTACTTCTAGACTTCTTTTTATATTCATATTTAGATGTTCTTTTATGTGTTATACTTATATTGCCTATTGTTTTGCTGCATTGTCAGAGAATAAAACATGGCATGGATATCTTTATTTACACTGTCCCATTTTATTGCGATGACACTATGGTAATAATGAGGTTTTGTGCACCCTAGAACCTGGTTTAATCCCCCAGCAACACCTTTTGCCACTGACAGTTCCAAGGCGGTAACACTTTTATTGAAAGTACTGGATAATGATAAGTAATAGCAGGGAGATACTTACTCCCTGGTAATAGGTATTAACAATAATGATGAAGCTCAAAAAATGGTCCATGCATGGGAGCATTTTATTTTTATTTGTTGACATAAAACTGTCGTCAACTAAAACACTAAGTTTCTGTGAAAAATAATTCCAGAATTGCCTCGTCGATTTCCTCCGGTAAAAACTTATTTTTGATGGTATTACCTGTCAATTGTGATTGTTCTAAGACGGATTGTATCGGATATTAGTAATGTATATGTAGTAATACATTACGTAGTTCTGCCTTAATTCCATTACGTGATTGGAAAGCTTATATTATCAAGATTGTATAACGAATATTTCGACAATAAAACATGTTTAAACATTTTTTTTATTGCAAAAATGGGATATTCTGTTAAAATCATCTATTAAATGTTTTAGTTTACAATATACAAACATTTTAAGCAGAAATTAAGTTTTTATTTTATAGCCCAGCCAACCCCGTTTTCGCCTCTTCGAGAAGGGGTTGGATGGGGTATGAAAGTTAATACTCGGACCACGTAATGAAATACTAAAAAGGGGATCAACGTTCATTAGAAGCAACACAGACAACACACTTGCGGGATAAAAGTAGCTCACTCAGTTTCTACTGATTTGTTTTCATGATATGTAATATATCTTCCCTCACGACACCTAGCACCTGATTTAGCGATATTCTGCACAACGGCTGGGATTGATGATCCCAAAAGACCAGTTAATAACACTACAGATCTGTAATCGGGACGTCATTTTACTGCCGCAACACGGCACTAAACAGACGCTAGTGTGAATGTAAATAATGCTAGAATCCATTCGAAGCAAAACACAAAAACGAAAGAGAAATGTAGCAGACTCGGTTATATTGAATCTGTTGATGATATGTTTGTATGATGTTTACGACGCCATAAGTCGTCCCGACTACAAAACAGTAGTCTTTGTGTTTGTTGCTTCCTGTTAATTAAGTATTTATTGACATGAACACTAGCGATTGTTTAGTGCTGTGTGGAGACCGTAAAATGTCGCCCCGACTACAAGTTAGTAGTGTTATTACTTACTGGTCCTTTGGGATCATCAAGCCCAATCTGTGTGGTTTTTAAGTAGAATATCGCTTAAGCCGGTGTTAGGAGGCATGAGATGTGTTGCATTTGACATTACCCCCATGAACAGCCTCAATAAACCAGTCTGCTATTTTATCACTTGTTTGTGTTAGTTGCTTTCAATGGATCCCTGTTCAGTATTAACGATATATAGCACTACTGACACCCAATATCACTGACTTAAGCGTTATTCTACTGTTAAGCTACACAACGTGGAATTTTACAGCCTTCATTCAATACAAGCAAGAAAGAAAAGTAGCAGATTGATTGAGAATGTTCACCTCTCACGCCCACTAGGTTATACTGTGTTTTGCTTCGTACGTTGCTTATCTTGATCCTTAATATAAACTTACTATAAATATTTTTGAAAAACTCAGTTCTGAGCCGACACAATAGTCTAGATCATATGCGACGATTGCTTGTTTCAATGCAAACGTCTGGAACCTTTGTTTTAAAGACGCGGCAACCATTTCACCGATACTCTAGTATAGTTTCTGAATTGCTGATACAGACGCACCTTCTATCCAAGATATACATACTATACTATAAATAAACAAAAATAAACAAAAAGTGAAACTTTAACATCATGTGGATGGTCCAAACAAAAACGATCAGAAAAATGAAATAAATACGGACATGTGTTTTTGGTTTTAAATTGCTTTCCGCACAAAGGGTCAAGACATTTGTATTTACAATCAATCGTCGAAGATGATCAAACTGCCGATACAAACATAAAACGTAATCTAATACATTGCCAATATATTGTTTATGAATTTATTTCAATGGTGTTGTTATTGCATGGCTGCACTGCAATGTTTGGAGCGTATTTCTAGTCTCAGAAAGCTGTATTTGCCTGGCAGTAGCGTCTAATCGATGTTCACCCGATTCCAGACTGTGCTTACATAAAATTCAACATCACTAAAATCAGTGTTAAGCATGTTCATTTATAAACAATATCAAACAAAACCAACACAATTCAGATCTTAGACTACTTCTTACATAACACAATCCAAACGTGGGATTGAGACCTAAACGGATGTGTTTAGAAACGTGGAAGTTTGGTTAATTTAATGAGACAAACACGAGATACAATATAAATAATTGATGAAAAACTGACAACGTGGGTTGTCTGCTTTTTGGCTGTTACGTGTGATACGCAGGCTTCATAACCGCTGCTTCCAACTAAATTCCGTTTTGTTTATTTCGCTCTTGGGGGCGTAGCATTTTGTTAGATACTGGGACCATACGCCGCTGGACATGGGGTTGTAATAAGTATAAAGGTAGCTATGTCCACCGCCAAATGCATGCTATTTTCGGGATGGTTAAAATTCTGTACTATTGAGTTTATGAATAGTGAGTTCTCCTCAACCGGGAGCTAGGGGCGTGAGCGGTAGAAAGCATATTACACTACCGTTCATGAACAGTCTCAATCAAACCGAGTATGTATCGTGTTCAGTCGTTTCCAAAGATCCACTCTCATACTCTTTTAAAAGATTCAAATGTCAAGCCAGGAAAATGATATTTAGCCACGCGCCAGTGGTCACATATTTTACATAGTGTTATATTTTAACATGTTTAAAAACAATTTTCTCTGAAAATACCAGATAGACGTCTATTTTGCATGTAGCATAAGCTTATGGTTCTATATTAAGTATTTTCAAATGGTGACCCTTGACTCAAGTTTGGTCCTGCCCTCTGAATATTGAGCCAATAAAGAAAAGCCTTTAAAAATCTCCAAATCTACATGTCTAATATGTTGCATGTAGTATAACGGATAGTGATACCGGCGTAAAATTTGACCCCATTTATAGTTTTACATCCTAGTTATATTAATATCAGGAAATAGCTGTTGTGTTTCTTTAACATGTAAGCATTTTGGAGCGAGGCCAAGGCGAGGCCCTTTGGCCTCTTGTTTATGAGTTGAAGTTGCATAGATCTGGGTTTTTTATGAAATCACTTCAGAGTAGGTTTTAGAACTGCACTATTTATCAAGAATGGGACATTTGATGAGGTATTACATTATACAGACTTAAACCAACTAAAACAGTTAAAACAGATTAAATGTTATCGTAAGTAAATCTCTTTTTTAACGATGTTTACAGGTCGCATATTTTATAAATCTATTCACTAAAACCATAAAGGAGAACACTGTATTGGCATGGCAAAACAATTTATGAACAAATTGGGTATTCAAATGAAGCATTGTATAAAATACATTGACTACTGTAGCTTTATCAGCGGCATTGTTTAATATATATTACCTACAATGAGAAAAAAAATCCTAAATAATTGCAATTGCACCGTAGGCTAACACTGCACAACAAACTAAATCAAACAACGTCAAAATGAGTAGTCAATGAGTGGGACGATATACAAACATAACGAGCGGTGAATACTGGGTAACCTACTTGGAACGGACAACGGTCATGGGCAATACAGCCTATTGGTTAACTTAAATTGATAGTATGTGTACACAACCTCGCTATTAACCCTTCTTGACCAGGCATTGTAAATACAAGTATATCCCATCGAAATAAAATATTTAACAATCAAGTCAACACCCAGAAAAAGTCGTAAACGATACAACGGTATGTCAGACATAGTTGTCTAAAAGTTCACATGTGTCCTATCCCAATATCCTGTACCGATTCTTATTTGAAAGCGTTTTTTGTTTTTTGTTTTTTGTTGATGTTTTCAACAACTTGATTGTTATATTTTATTCTTATTTTATATTGTAAATGTAAGTAATACTATTATATAAATTAGGTATGAGTAGTATTAATTGTCTTTTATTATCCCAAAATGAGTTATATGGTCCTATAGAAAGCACAGCGTCCATTTACCGCAAAGGCATCGTTATGCCGCACTGTACTACACACATAGCGAAACATTTAATTAATTATTATATAATGAAAAAGACAAAACAAAACAGAAATAGTGGTGAAGACAGGGTTACCTACTTGGAGCAGTCAGTAGGCAGTACGGCCTGCAGGTTAGCTTGACTCGTGTACACAATACTCGCTATTATCCTGTCTTCAGCGCCCAAATAAACAAAACTCAAAACTACATCCCATCAAATGGAATTCTCTAACTATGAAGTTCACTTCCAAAGACTTTGCCATTAATTGATATTACCAATCAAAACGTAGCAATGGGATGGACATATAACAGACATAATACCGTACGATTGAGAGATTCATAGGGAATATACTGCTTAGAACAGTGGTACACTGGAATAAGGAATATACTGCTTAGAACAGCACACATACACACACACATACACACACACAAACACACACACACACACATTTGCTAGAAAAGAATGACTGTTGTAAACACCAGCTTTTGGATATAACAGTATCATTGAAATAATGAAGTTTTAGCATTATAGATGCAAGCATATCAACACAGTCACCCTCCTTGAGCGCATACAGGCTGTGGCCCAGTGGATAGCACGGTGGCCTTGTCATCCAGAGAACCCAGGTTCAAGGCCTTGGCGGCACCACTGAGTTTCGTCAGTGTGTTATTTGACAATACACTTTCCCTCGTGAAGACAGAGGTAGCTTCGTACATGTACGTCTAATGGGGCGATCCTGTGCATCGATATCATGTTAAAGAACTATAGTAATATATTGGTTATTAATTACGATTATGGCAGATTACCGGATTCCAACGTTTAGCTCCCCTCTCTCTGTGGCGGGTCTTAATAACATAATATGTAGATACTCCTTTAAACAAACTCCATTTGATTCAATTCTGTTTCTTTTAATATGCAGAATTAAAAGTAAAAGTATACTGTTTGTCAGCAACAAAAGTAAATACTAACATTGAGATCAAAGAGGGACAGTTCTAGGCAGCACATATACACCTGTATGATAGTCTTTGCCATTACTACCCCCGTCATTGGCAATACACTTTCGACCTTTTTTTAGGTAACTGTCATTTAATTTGCACTTTTCTGCATGCATACAAATCGGTTATGCATATAATAAAATGCAATGAATATGTTAAGCAGGTGCTATTATAACAACTGTACCAATTCTAACAAATAGTTGCCAAGGTTAGTAGTCAGTACAATAATCTACTTATTACCCGAAAGCTTCTTCTTCGATGTTTTTCGTGCAAATGCATATTATATTACTCACATTCATACGCATACTTTTTTATTGTGATTGATATGGGTAGGGTAATTCAAACTGGTGTTAAACATCGTTAAAGCAGACATCAACTGCAATTAAAAAGCATTACAATCTATTAGACATCTACTTGGATTTTGTGTTTCATGTGTTCATTATTGCTTCGTGTCTTTATGTGTAATATATATTCACAATGTCTTAATCATAATAAGTACCGAATAACGCATACACCTAAAATGGGCTTATAAAAAGCGGAAACACTCACATTTCCCTTATATGTTGGTGTCTTTTGTGCAATTTATATATATATTAGAAAATTAAAATAATAATCATGTTGCAATTATTCTGAGGAAGACTTAGACGTTCTGTTCGATGAGTGAATGCTCTTTAAATATGAAAGCAAATGCATGAACGCTTCATAGTACATACTTTCATTAAAAATTTATCAAAACAATCCCTAATTCATAATAAAATAAATAAATCATCGTAAAATAGTTGTCATTGCGTGGTCCGAGTTTTAACGTTCATAGTCCATACAACGCCTTCTCCAAGACGCCAAAACTTGGTTGTCTGTGGGTATGACATTAAACATATGACAATAAACCTTAATTTCTGGTTAAAAAGTTTTCATATTGTAAAATTATAACATTTAATAGGTCATTTTTCCGCGCGCATCAATTCGGCAAATGCCTCTTGGCCCGGTTAAAACAGCACGACGCATTTCGGTGTATTGGTCGTCATATACAATAAACAATCGGAACTATCTCAACCATTTTTTTTTTAAAAATAATCTCGGAAAGGAATAGACACCATCTTGGATATTACTTTTAGGTCACGTGGGTTCAGTCACATGGAATAAACAATGACTGCGCCAAAAGAACCATCATGCTGCTCCTTTTGTCATGTAAAAGACATTGCGCAATTAATTACAAAATAGTTGTGTATCTAACTATTTCAACTTAAACTGACTATAAAATTAAAAGACATTACAAAAGTATAACATTTGATAAATAATACAAGCATGACTTTGTTTAAAATCAACCCTTTTCGGGGTCTATATTTCTGTTACAGTTTACACGGTACTTTGCCGAGTTTAAGAGAGTGTGTACGATTGATACACTTAAGCGCACTCACTACACAAATAATGGTGTATACAGGGTTAACGACTTGGAACGGTAGAAGGTAATACGGCCTACTGGCTACCTTAAATTGATTTGATTTGGAAAAGGTAAATTTGTTTATTGAGTTCGTTATAAATTATACTGAAAGGAAAAATAAAAGCATAAAAAACTGCCTATACTACACTATTATATACACCACGTAATATTCCAGATATATCTCAAAGTGTTTTGTACAAAAAGGTGCTACAACTAATTACAGAAAGGGCAAACCGGTCATGTAGTAGACCTTTTAATCACAGTATCAAAGTAGCATTCAAGGAGGACAGTCAACCACAAAACACAGAAGCAAACACGCAAACAGACAAAAAAGAAGGCAAAAGTAATAATAAATGCAAACGACTTCACAAACACAAACGGGTTGACAATAGGGCTACCGCTTTGGAACGGTCAATTGCAAAGTAGGCCACAGGGGTTTAAACCGGTTCTAGGGTGCACCAAACCTCACACTTACCCTACTATCATCCCATTAAAACAGGACAGTGTACATAAAGAAATCCCCGCCATGGTATAATCTCTAACCAACAAGGCAGCATCAATAGGTAATATAAATAAAACACAAATATGCTTGTGTATATATAATACAAAAAACAATAGCCTAGAACGCCACAATGAAGGTACTCATTGAGCAACAAGAGAATGAACCATTAAGGGCACGACAAGAAAGATCATAGACAAACATCAAACGCCACCGTCCAAATAGGCTTTAGGTAGGCGTCATCATAGGGTCCACAGCCTGTCCGGTCATCGTAAAATTAAAGCGGAAAGCAGTACGTTGCAAAATGATAGGGTCATAACCTCTTTTGATAAACTTTTTAAGATAATATGAAAGTGATCATGACCAAGAATCTTACGAAGTTTATAAATCACATCACCATAGAAGTCAGGCTGTGATTGTCCTTGTCGCAGAAGAGTCCTTAAATTACTTTTATATTGGAAAGAAGATCAGGGTTACGATAATAAAATTTTGCAAAGGTTTTACGAAGTTTATGGTAACGGTAACGCTGATTGAGTAGCTTTTTAGTTATACAAAGATTACGAATATTAAAGTCCTCAACTCGAGTAAGCTAAGTTTGCTCAGGTGCTTGAGCCAAATGCTCATCCTGCCGATAATGAAACTTTAAAGAGGAAACCATTGGTTGTTCGGTGCTGTTTACACCTTCTTTCCGAAAGGGCAGGCCTAATGTTGCCCTGTACCATTCGATTAGCAGTAGCAAATTATATATACAATATATAGCGGAAATACCCATTATGCGTTTCATTTTGTTTTCCAGTATACATTTATGTTCAATGCAATGCATGAGAAGTTAAAACTGAACATTAAATATATTAAATCGGACTTTGAGTACCTTCTTTGTGGCTTTCTAGGCTATTGTTTTTTTTGTATTTATATATACACGAGCATCTTAGTGTTTTGAGTTTGGTGCACCCTAGAACTTGGTTTAAACCCCCAGAGGCATTTTTTTCCATTGACCGTTCTATTGTCAAACCTTTTGTGTTTGTGATGTCTTTTTTGGCCTTTCATTTATCTTTAAATGTGTTCTTTGTTTCTATGTATGTTTGTGGTTGACTGTCGTCCTTGAATGCTCCTTTTCCTGTTCGATTTTTATATCTATATTTTCCAAAGTCTGCATTTACATTTGACACATTTATTTATCGTCAATATAGCAAGGTTTATTATTTTGTATGTGTATCTTTAGTTAGTTTCTCTGGATGTGGACTTTATTGTTAGAGAATTCCTTTTGATGGGATGTAGTTTAGTCTTCACCATCCTTTCTGTTGTTTTTTGTCCATGGTTCCATGTAGTTTTGTTTAAACTGTCTTGTCTATTTGGGCGCTGAAGACAGGATAATAGCGAGGATTGTGCGCATATAAAATCGATACAAGCTTACCAGTAGGCCTTATTGCCTACTGACCGTTCCAAGTCGGTAACCCTGTCTTCACCAACCTTTCTGTTGTTTTTTGTCTCTTTCATTGTAGTTTCAAGTCCTTGTTTGCAGTACAGTGCGGACCTACGATGCCATTGCGTTCGGACGCTGTGGTTTCTATAGGACCCTATATATCATTTTACATTCTAATAGGTGTCGATTTAAAACAAATCATGTTAAAGTTGAATTCGCTTGAAACGACTCGTACTACGTGTTCGGTATATACAATGGTATATTCAATAAATAACTAAATGTCTCGTGTTGCTACGCCTGTGAATCTATTTAACATCAACAAATGAATACAAGCTATTCGCCGAAATGAATGGGGAGTTGAATGAATGCTATATAATCCGATTTATGAGTCCTGCTTTCAATCAAGGTTGTATATTGGCATTAATGGTGTAGAAGCCATGCAATTAAACAGCAGCACAATGATGTACTCAGAGCGTTAAAACATCAAACATGTAATGTGGTAGGTTTTTATATACGCCGCCTGACAATACTGTTAATTGTAGATTAAACATCAAAGCCTACGAAAGCGATTTATCTCAACATTGCTTCATTTCATTCAATTGTTGGTCAACATAGGTACGTGTTGCGTAATGTTTATGTTCCCAGCTTTAAATCAACGCACATGCAGTCATTAATGTTGTAGAAACCATGTACTTAAGGAGAGGCACAACGCTGTAATCACAGAGTTAAAACATCAAAAAGAGTATGATAATGGACCTTTTGAAACGGCTGAGCACGACACAAACGAAATATTGCAGTCTCAATTTGATTGAGACTGTTCATGAGCGGTAGTGAAATATGCTAGCTACCGCTCACGGCCTCTAGCCCCGGGTTGAGCAGAACTCAATATTCATAAAATCAATAGTACACAATTTTAACCATCCCCATAAGAAGTCATGAATACGGCGGTGGACATGGAGTTGTATGCTTCCCCATGTCGTACGGCGTATGGTCCCAGTATCTAATATTATTGTATACTTTCATATTGTCCCGTTTAGTTTGCACTGAGCTAAGCGTGCAATATTCTACGATATTGCACGCATTGATATTGCACGGGAACTTTTGTTCGTGCTTGCTAAGAGCCGCGAAATAGAAATAAGGAACTACTTTCAAATAAAAATAACGGAATCCTTCCTATAGTGTCAACACAAAAATACGAGTTTTTTTTCAACCTTTTATGGCAAAAATTGATAAAATAATTCAAATGGTCACTCACCCACTGTTTTTAACGTTATCGAATGGTCAACAAACTTCAGAAAATCGCTTGATGTTTTTAATGACGTCATCCGACGTCGACGTCGTTTTCGCGCAAAATAATCATCCACACAAAATGAAACTGAATGGCAAGATAGGAATTCCATCAAAAGCTATAAAAATAAAACAAATACAATGAAAAGTAATAGTCATACAATTAACATTGATCAAAAACAATATGAAAGTATACAATAAAAAGGTTATTGAATTTGTATGGCTAAATATTACTTGGAACTCGTTGTTTTGGCGCAGGACGACTCGCAAGCTCGTCGTCCTTTGCCAAAACAACTCGTTCCAAGTAATATTTAGCCATACAAATGCAATAACCTATAAAATTAAATGCCCCGAAGAGCGAAATAAACATAATGGAAATTAGATGGGAGCAGCGGTTATGAAGCCTGCATATCTAAATTAAAAAGCAGACAACATATCATATAAGTGGTTAAACAATACCCAGAACCTTTTATCGGCCGGAGTAGTGGAACCACCAGATCGCAATATGGTGATATTTGATTTACGCTGCGTGACAATACTCGTAATTTTAGATAAATGTCATATCTTGCCTATTATTCATCATTATGTTGTTTGTCTCTGTGTGTGTTTGTGAATATCATCATTCATTTATCCTTGCTAATTTTCCTATACGATTTGTATATCTACTTTTTATGTGATGTATATGAACATTGGTATGGCATATATGACTGTAACCTGTGATACGTAGGCTTCGTAACCTTTGCTCTCAAATAAATTCCATTTTGTTTATTTCGGGCATTATTTTCTCATTCAGGGCAAAGCGTTTGGTTGGAAACTGGGACCATACGCCGCTGGCCATGGAATGGTGTGAACATCTTCATTGAATGTTTCATGTTCACTGTCATATGCATACCATCTTCGGGATGGCTCAAATTTCTGTACTATTGACCTTTTAATTAGTGAGTTCTGCTCAACCCGGGGCTAGAGGGCGTGAACGGGAGCTAGTTCATCACATTTCATGAACAGTCTCAATCAAATCATGACTGCAGTATATTTTGGATTTATCGTGTTCGACGGTTTCCAAATTACTCTTATGTTTGTTTATATGGTATTCTTCATTCATTCTCAATGATATGTGACCAATGTTAAATATCAGAATTATCTCTCACTCAGTTAAAACAACAGTTTTTCATATAGAAGTATAAAAATCTTTTCGGGAACATGATAACAGGTTATTAAATAAATGCTATGTGTTTAAATTGTTAAACAAAACACGGACATTATTATTTCGAAATAACGAAGGGTTTTGTTTTAAAATTACCCCACTGAAATTGAGGTAAGAACGAATTAATTATTGATGTTAAAAAAAAAAGCTTACAACATGTTGCTATTTTTTGCAAATATTGCTTGAAAAGTATGGGATTTACAATTCTTATTTTTATGGGCCAATATCGTGTCTTTTTGGTTTTTGTCTGTATTATAAAATCGTATTGTAGAATAAAGAAAGTAGGCATGTAGGTATAACAGAAAAGCGTACACTGCCAGAAAGACGTCAACATAAAGCACGCTTGCCTCGGTCACCCGCTCCGCTTCTGATTTGTTTCGTTACGCTATGCTACACGAATCCAGAAACAGGGCTTGGGGGTAAAAGAACGCTTGAAATCGCCCCTCACGTCTGGTGCGATTTTGGCGAGATTTTTAGATTTTCTATGAGATTTTCCAAAAACATGATTTCAAGTAAATTTAATATTTATTTTTTATTTGTAACTCATGACAAGCAGCAAGTGACGTTAAAAAGGTTAACTGGTGCATCAGCAATTGACGTTGTACATTTTTTTACAACATGGCATCACGCAAACGACGACTTTATGATAGTAAAAACAACGCGCGAATAAATTGTTCTAATCGCTAGTGGGCGTTTAACAGGCCGATACTAAAAGCACGCATATAAAACAAACTACAATTACAAAGAGAAAGACCAATGCGCCAATACAAACAAAACCGCCTTGAAACGGTAGGTGACAACACGACTGCCGGAGGTTTAAACCAAATTCTAGGGTGCACGAAACCTCACTCTTTACCTATGGTCATTCGAATAAAATGGGACTGTGCAAATGAAAACAAAAATCTCCGCCAGGCAATATTCTCTAAAAAGGCAGCATTAGTAGTGTTATTTTTCCAGGTACTTTTGGATCAACAAACCCACAACATAAGCCTTATATAGATGTCTTTAAACGAGAATATGGTGCAAGGGGCGTGAAAGGTGTTTCATCTTATAAAAGGTATTACCTCTCATGAACAGACTCAAGAAATCCGAGTCTGCTACATTATTGTCTTGGTTGTCTGTATTGCTTCTAAAGTATCTCTCTTGTCAGTAGTTAATTACGTTTAATAAAGAGTGTATGAAATAAAGTGATCATGACCAAGGAACTTAAGTCTGTAAATCACGTCACCACGTTTCTGGTTGACTGTTTTTTGTCAGTGTTACTTTCCCTGTTCCACTTTAATGTCTATTTTATATACATTCAGGGGGTACTTATGCAAAGCATAAATCTCCCAGTGTCTGTGATAATTATATTCATCACGTAACATTTCGTGTGGCTATGTAATAGAGCCATGGCATAAATACAATAATACACTAATGTAATGCATGTGCCATCCTAATTATCGCTCGGTCTTGTTCACCCTGCTCTGTGTGCAATCGGATATCGCAATTATCGCAATGATCACGGAAATCGACGAGGTAGTTCCGATTGCTCGCTATGGTTCGGAAGCAACATACGTCGTCATCATAATACATGTACATGTACAACGATATATATAGGTAGCTATATTAAAATAGATAATATGGCGTTATTTGATAAATATGTTACAGTCGTGCCTTTTTAATATAACATTATTAAACTATTTGGATAACTTTGATGTTATTGGCACATCCTCGATAATATAGTACTGTTTCCAACTCCATCAATGGTAAACCGGCACTCAAACAAAATCAAAATTTAAAAGGATGTATCGTGCACTAGATCATTCAAGTATAACTCGTGAAATAGCTTATAGGTTTAGTTTACACGTATTTATTTTACGTCGATTGTAACGAACGCTTTATGCACTTATTTGATTGTCTAGATTTCTTCCTGGGTAGAGCAAATACTAGAGATAATACACTCGATAACAATAGCATGAAAGGAAGAGCATATCACTGATGTCGATGACGTTTTCAGGAGAAGCATGTCACTGATGTCGATGACGTTTTCAGTACATTCGCAGCAGAGACATTGCAGTCGTTTAAAAATAAATTTTAATTTAATTAAATTATTGTTTAGCAGCTCATCTGTGCATTGTTGTTTCGAGTCACCCCAAAGATAGAGAGAGGGAGAGAGAGAGAGAGAGAATGAGAGAATGAGAGAATGAGAGAGAGAGAGAGAGAGAGAGAGAGAGAGAGGAAGGGAGAGAGGCTGAAACATGGCAAATCATTATTTTCATGAATATAGTGTAAAAAGGAGTGCAATTGCTGACATTATGAACATTACAAAAAGTGAAGTAAGCAGTATACTAAAGAAGTGAAGATATATAGGTAATGTTTCAGGTAAAGATCTAATGGATCATTGACAACTACATTGTATAAGTCGTAGACACATGCTTTTTCGAGTGAACAACTGCGCAGTTGTTTTGGAGCGCACTTGTTCATGGAGCGCAGTTGTTCCTGGAGCAGGTCGGAATGAGGCAGGTAGTGATGAAATCACACTGCCTTGGTCACTTTGAATTATCATAATGAAAGAGACGATATTACGTTTCTCAGATCCGTTAACCATTATACTCTAACAGTGTCTAACAATCAAATTAATTTGTTAAATTGCAGTTTTATGATGATTGAGATTACAACTCCTTGCACACCTCCATTTTACGAGAAATGGCACCTCCATATATCAGTTTGCCACCATGAGACTCGGATTCAGTATCGGTCAATCAATTTGACAGTGCTGGAGAGAAATTCGTACTCCGGTGTAACACAAACGAGCAGGTGTTCAACAAAATGCTGGTAGTGACTAGTGAAAGAAACCAGTTTATTTAAGTTAACGAAAGATTATCTTGATAGATTATGAAGAGCGTTATTAGTTGTCTTCCACCTTCCGCATTCAGACGCGAATCACGCCCGTAAGTAGTTCAAGTTAAGTAATGTTTTAAGAAGGACAGTCTCCATAACCGGAGATAAAGAAAGTTACCGGACATCGCCTGAGATTCCTATAACTTGAACCATCATTGAAGGTATATACTTTCCGTATAATTAAAAATTAGAAACAAAACGTTATTTTTTTTGAAAAACAAAATAACAATTGTCTGACGTTAATATGTTGTGTTAAATAGTGTTAGTATATGCACCTTACGGTGGCAATGGTGTATAACACTTGTCCTTTTTTAACTTGTAAAACTAATTAGGATGGTGTCGGGTGGTGGCACCTCTGTTGGTAACCCGTTTTTGTTTGTGTATCGCATACTTTACATCTGTTTATACTTTCAAGTCTTATCACCTTTTCAGTATGTATGTATTTGAATGCCGTGTATTTTATTGAATGCGCTCTGTGATTACTAGATTTCAGGCTCGACCTTTGTATTCTACTTGCATACTTATGTTTATTTATTTATATAGTGATTCAAATTACATGTTATGTACATGTGTTTTCCCTAAGAACATCTAGCGTTGCATGAAACATTCCTTCAACGATGGAAGTTTATATTATATTAACTTAAAGGCTAGTAGTTTGTTTTTTAGCAGTTCTGACGGATATATTTTCCTCATACAGAGTCAACAGTTAAATGTTTTATGGTTTCTATTGTCATTGACACGAACTGTGTTGAATTTCGTGTTAACAGGCTTGACTAGGAAATTAAGAAACATTTGGGTCCTTCCGCTTTTATTAGCCGTTTCAGTCTCTTGAAAAACATAGTTCTGTTCCTGAGATGCAAATGCGGATAATTAGATAACGACCTTTTACGTTATTTTCATAAATGTAAGATGTACTTTGGTTATGATGCCTATAGTTGTTTCGAGACATGTTCGCAGTAAAATAGTTCTGGTATAAATCAAACACTTTATTCATTTCCATTGCATTTCCGTATATGCATTTTATAATTGTACTGTTCTTCTTAAGTAAAGAAAGAATATATTTTAAAAGGTATTATTTGTTTAATGCGTAAGTCGTCATTAAATTACAGCTCCAGATGTCAATTTAACAATCATATATTTGTATTATTATTGATGACATACACAGGTCAAATGTTGAGATAAATCGGCATTCTCGCCCTCGATCGATACTAGTATCATCTCTCGTGTTTGGCGCTTGGAATTATGGAGGGAAAGTAGTCCGGTCAGGTGATTTGCATATATAGCTAGGGACCAAAATGCAGGTTGTAGGACCCAATCTAGACACGCCGGACAAAAGCACCAAACTTTCCTCAAATGTGTGTTTTACTCTTATATTGTTTTAGTAATTGCACAAGGTAAGGTAGTAATGAATAGTTTCTTTGAGCTTTTTCACTTTGATAACGCAATCTTATAATTACACATGGTAGCAATGAACAGTTTATCTGTGATGTAATGCACATTAACGCAAACGCATCCCATACATGTGAGTAATTCTATTTCTGTGCTTATGTGTACTTAAAGTCTTTAGCACGTCGTGCTACAAAGGTGAATATGTAATCAATTTGTAAGGCGTGTCAAGGATTCGCGTAGCACAAATTGGGAAGAAAGTGTCTTGTAAAAAAAACGGTCATGGCGTGTTTACGTCTTCGTGACAACTCTTTTTTTGAATATTGTTTTAACACCCGTGACTTGATCTGTTATTATGTTAAACTTTGTTCCCAGTTCCTACCCAGAAACAATGTTATTTTCTCTCGACAGCTATTTTACGCTTGCGTAAAACCTTGCTTGTATTTATATGTATTTTTAAAAGGGTCCCCAAAGGTTCGTGAATCCCTAAATGCATTAGGATTATATGCACACCGAATTACCGCACCGCGGATGAAGTCCTGAAAAATCAGGAGGGCACCTGCCGAATATCAGTGATGAATTTGAATAACTTGTAGTTCAATCCACTTGCATATGTTTCTATGAATATTGTGATGTTGAATTGATGTATTGTAACATATCTGCAATAAAATATTATTAAACTAATTACCGCACCGCGGATGAAGTCCTGAAAAATCAGGAGGGCACCTGCCGAATATCAGTGATGAATTTGAAAAATTCGAAATGACGTCAGTATGATAAATCGGAGCAATACTTACACAAATGCACGGTTGTCCTCAATGTTAAACTGCCGGCTTGTACAGTTGATATTTAAATTTAGCAATCTTACTAATCATTCAAATGGAACGTGAAGTCTGCAATAAATTTGGTTAAACACTCGCGGGTGTTATCTTTTTATTAAGCACTAAATGTATTAATCACAGTGAGTAGGAAATTAACTGTCACCGAGAACATAAGAGTCCTATAACGTGATATAGAAATCTAATTTAGCACAGTAATAGCAAACGCTTAACAAAGTTACTTTCAAGGCATTCAATGTCGGATGATTCAATAACACATATTGCAAAAACTCAACATGTTTACGTTTAAATACGCATAGCATGATATCCCACCTATAACATTACCAGAACTCAGCGGAGATTTAGCATTCTTAACATTTGAGGACGAAGATTATAGTACTCTGTCATGAGTATCCGGTGAAGGAATTTCAACACTAGGTATAAGACGAGGTATAATTGTTCGTTTTGTCATGTTTATTTACACAATAGCGTCATGCAACTGTCATTGTTGCTATCAGCGTGCGACTTTTGTCTTCCCCCATGTGTAAGATCAGGCTTTCCATCACCCTTGTAAAACCCGGGTAACCATATCCGGTATGCAAGAAATAAAAACAGATTCTCACTCGCAGAAGAAACAACAGTACCCTTAACTGGGGATAAAGGATTAATATCAGTTGTTGTTGGACGTGTGCGAATATTATGTCACTCACCGTTCCAAGGCGATAGCCCTATTGATAACCCTTGTAAGCGTATGATATCACATTGATAACCCTTGTATGTGTTTGATATCACATTCCTTGCCTCCTGTTTAGCCTTGTCATTGTTGTTTGTTTCGATCCGTTTTGTCGTTAACTGTTGTCCGCAAATGATGTATTTTGTTCGATTTTACGTATGATTGAACTGTAAATATAGATAATAAAATTGTTCACTAAATTGAAGTTAGTATCGCAAGTTTAATTGTATTTTAATAAAGTTTCCTGTGGATTGCGTCACCAAGGCTCGAGCGGATCAGAAATATGGTTCTAACGTTATCATTGTATTTCGGATGGAGTGACTGGGGTTACATAGTGATTCAAACTATTTGTCCATGTGTAATTTACTTGACTATTCCTTCAGAAAATCAAGTGGTGCATGACAATGTCATTTAAACAACGAAGTGTATTAAATGTTTGTTTTTACTGATAGTTGTCTTCCACATACAACGTCAACAAGAAATGCATCACGCAACTGATATTTGTTTATTTTCCTTAACACTAATTACTTTGGATTTTATTTTAAATGGTTTGACTATGAAATTAGAGACACGCCATTCTTGTCACTTCTATTTAGCTGTTTAAGCCTCTTAAGAAAACAAAGTTCTCTCACAGAAATTCAAAAGCGGATAATTAGATAACAAATAACTAACACATTCTCTCAACATATTTACGATCACAAATTAGTGTTTGTTATACTTAAGTTAAAGTGCCTTTAGGGGATGGTTTTGGACCAGTTTTGATAATTGTTCGCAACGGAATAGTTCTGGAACATTAAACTGAATTCCAAGGTCTGTGTTTGTATGCAGTTACGTATTTAATAATGTGTCATAATAGTTGTATATCCTCATAAGTTATATTCAATAGAAAAAGAAGATTGTTTTTTTTCTTGTACCTCTTCATCTTTTCACAATATGACCTATTTAAGTGTCGACGTGCCGTAAAACACCATTCATTCATTCTTGTACCTCGACATAGATCAATGGAGGCTGGATGTCTTCTTTAGTGAACCTCTTACAGTGTGTGCATAGTATTACATGGAACGAAGTTCAAAAGGTCAATCCCACTGAAAATGACACATAACCGTTCCGTTTTGGTGGACAGTGCTAACACAAATGTTGTTTTGTTTTTGTTTCCATTTTATATTGTAATACCATGTGATGAGACGTTGCTAATCTAGTATATGTCTGTCTGCATATTTGCAAATCTGTATTAACATGTATTTGACTAGTTTAGAATTTGAGCGATTCAGAGAAGTTGTATTTGTATTGTTAAACTGTGTAGACTGCCTGTCTACATGTACCTGGTTGCGATCTTCAATGTTTGAAAAAAAACGCAATAATACACTCGATGCGGGTCGACACAATAAAAGTATATTTAAAAGTCGAACAGGAAATTATCATTCAAAGACCACAGTCAACCAAACACACGCACAGAAACAATAAAGAAACACTCTGAAAAATAACTGGCAATGCATAACTTCACAAATATAAAAAGGATGACGATATGGGGAGGTCAGCGGGGAAAAAACGCTCGGGGCTTTAATCTACGGCGAACCATACCAGTACACTTTTTATCCATAACAAAACGGGAGTCAAAATAAGGGAAACCCTTCCAGGCCATATCCTCTAACACACTAGGCAACATTATATAGACAATATAAGGTAGAACACAATATGCAATGCATATGAATGAAAGTCATCGATCACAAGACGGCGCCACTATTTATGTTCTTTGCAAACCTATTAATAGGTCATATCTCCTTTTCTTTTTCAAGGCATTTTGACAATCCTTCAGCTTTTTCAAGGTTTTTCAGAGCCATTTTAAATTATTCATGTTTGAAATTAGAACAATCACCGCTTTTAGTAGAGTTTTGCTTGATTTTTAAAATCAAAATTGAAGGTAAATGTGACAATGGTGTCCGCCTGTGTGTGTGACGTTATGGTAGGTGATTTATTGTTTACACAAACTTACGGCACATGATACAAATCAAGCCGTTCCAATGCGTTTACCATTACAAGCTCTGTTTATGCATTTGTCCGCATAATTCATTAGCGATGGGATTAGCATGCTTTTATAACAGATATTTCGACATATAAAATAGTAGAGAGTGGACTTTAGAAATGCCGAACACGACACATATCGAATATTGCAGTCATCGGTTTGATTGAGACTGTTCATGAACGGTAGTGAAATATGCTAGCTACCGCTCCACGCCCTCTAGCCCCGGGTTGAGCAGAACTCAATATTCATAAAAACCAATTGTACATAATTGTAACCATCCCAAAGATGGGCAAGCATATGACGGTGGACATAGAGATATGTCTCTCCCACTATGTCCCTGCGGTGTATGGTCCCAGTATCTAACAAAATAAACATACACCTTTAAAATTATGTTTTTCTGAAAAAAGCGATAATCGTTTTAACATTACATATTCAATGTTTTATTTTACAATATTGCACACTTTCAAAGCCGCAATTAGGGTTTAATTTCATACCCCAGCTACCCCGTTTTCGCTTCTTGGAGAAGGTGGTTGGATGGGTATTGCATCAAGTAATTGTGATGTAGTATTGCATACTGTGTTTCCCTTGTAATTGTTTAATTTTGAATGGGAATTCCTTTGTAGACTTTATTCAATGAATTCTTCATTTTCTGTTGGATTTAGTTATACCTGCTATATACTTGTATGGCAAACGGGCTAATACAGCAGGATGTCTAGAACTTGTATACCGTCTGTGTATCACAAGTAACAGTCAAACGACGAAATTAAAAAGCAGACAGCTTATCCTAAGTGTGATTAAACAATCCTCAGAGCAATATAAACGCGAGTTTATTCAAGTCTTGTGATGTAATAACAGTAAAATAAAATGAAACGCTATTCGTATAATATGTTCATTCAATATGAACTATACGTATCTTGGAATGTAAAAACATAATATACTTGCATAGCAATGATACCAATTACAATTCCTTCGTCATATTTATTTTGAGTTTGATATTGCTCTTAAATCGTATCCCGCGAGTAGGCGACCCCTTAAAATTGTTTTGTAAACAAATATATATATATTATACGTAAAATAATGAAGACATGGTTATATATATATATATATATAAGGGTGAGAAATACATACATCTACAAATACCTTTCAAAAGCACCTGGATCCCCGAGGGGATACGTGAAAATGTTGGAATAATGAATTAATAGATGGAGAGACAGTGCTTGTGTAATCTTTTTCACATTTTTACTCTCGCTTCATAACTAAATGTCAGGGTACAGTTCTTCCCTCATCCAACAGATATTGTTCTTGTATAGTATCACATTTGGCTCCAGAGGTGTCTAATTCAAGTAAGCAGTTTCTGCAACACTGCAAACGATAAGTTGTTTTTTCAAAGAGTTTTATTTAAACTGCGTGTATTTTAGTGCTTTTTGTTTCGTATTTGTTATTTTCGTGTTTGTGTACTCCTGATGGAAGTCGTTAGCCGAAAGCGCTTAAGTTTTTTGTAAACTGTTGAGCACTGTATATGTTTTTTTCCCCATCCTATATATAATAGATATAAATGAACAAAATTATGCAACCAAATACCCCCAAGGATCAAGCTGGAGCTCAGATTTCTACTGATCGCCATTGGAGTTCCAAGACGTTCACACACAGCATCGTTAAAGGGGTAATCAGTACTGATCTCTTCACCAAGCTACAGACAAGCTCTATATACCTCCAACAAGGAATACATCACACACCTGAGTCTACGAAGAAGCCATACCATATGGCCTTGTGAGCCCGGGTAAAGCGTATATGCTCCGATGAAGTACGGTATCAAACACACAGGTAGTGAAATCAGAGCGACAGCTACAAACACGGGGATAATGATGGGAAACTTCGTGGAGGGGAGTGACGAGTAAAGAAGGTCGATAACAAACAGCTGGAAGATCTTCTTCAATATAACAGCGTATAAGCAAGCATCTTAAGCGGGTGCCACTAGTATTTTGACTTTTCTCCGAAGGTCTACCTAACCGTGGTGGAATCCTGAGAAAACATATGAAAACACTATATACATCGGACAGAATGAGAGCAATTTTCCCTCCAGCCACCGATAATTGCTTTTAAGAGGGACTGTAATATTCAAGAC